>MU681998.1:0-12344 GCA_026770625.1 Nicotiana glauca | reverse complement strand
TATGATTTTCTATTTATGTTTTGTCTCTAAAAGGGCCTAATTAATTTACATTTAAAGTCCGGACTTCAAATTCAAGTACGGATTCAAACAAGAGGGAAGAACCTCTTAATTTGAATCCGCTACCTAACTCGAAAGCCCGAATTTATATTACAAATTAACCCCTATATTCCCAGTATAATTTTAAAGGACTTTTGGCTTCTAGTATTTTTGGGCCTTGAAAGTTTAGCCCAGGCCTGTAACGTGGAGTTGCCCGGCAACTGGGCTTTAGTAAAATTCATTTAAATCAGGCTTGTAACGTGAAGCCCAAACAATATAATTCAAGGTCCAACTCCTATCTAATTAGTGGTGGAATTCTTAGTGTTAACTAACTGTGGATTTAATTCATATGACTACTAGTCTGGACCAACCAAATAGTGGAAATAGAATTGATAGCTCATTTGCTAAATCTATATTGTGCTTGAGGCATGATTTTGTTTGCTTGAATAATATGCCAAAACAATGATGAAATTGAACCATTTTTACATCCTAACTGATGTTTACTTATACTATTTGAGTTTCAACAAAAAGCCAGCAAACACGACATATTTAGGTACAAACTTTATTGAAACCGTTAGTATAATTGTGAACAAGCAATCCATGTCCAAAATCTGATTAACTATTAACTAAAAATAAAAAAATAAAACAATTAATCAAATTAATTCATTTCCTTTTCAATTAATGTAACATATTCAAATTAAGCATAAACAAACCAAATTAAGAGAAAGTTTTAAACTCATAAAATAACACAACAATCTTACGGCAGTCATAATTATCAAAGAAACAAGAATACGGAGAAAACCTCAAGCAATCACGATTTTCGATTCACAAGATCTCCAACTCCGATTACAGCGTAAATTGAGCATTTGTTTCGCAAAAGACTAGAAATCGGAAATAGCAAAAAAAGCAACCTCTCGAACCGAAACCCACTGATTCGATCGACTCAACGGTGAGGAGGGGATGAAGAAGACCAGAATATGGGGGTCGTTGTGGCTGCCCAGTGTATATCGTTTGTATATCCAATGTATATTGTGTATACCCCGTATATATCGAATGTATATCCAGTGTATACAGAGTTTATACACCTCTTTCCTTACGCTCCCTAGGGGTAGATTTCTCGTTCTCTCTCTTCTTTCTCTCCCAGCCCCATTTTTTTTCTGTCTCCTCTCCCAAAATCCCAGATCACTCTCCCTCCCTCTTTTTATTTTTGTTCTCCTTTTTTTATCTGTATATTTTCGTTCCTCTTCCTTTTGTTTGTGTGTGTGTGATATTATAACTTGTGTGAGGAAGTAGTGCTGAGTGAGAGAAGTAGGGGAGGAGGAATTGGGAACGTGAGGAGTGGAGAATTTTGGGGAAAAGGGAATAAAGTGAGGGGGGGACAAAGGGGACTGAGGGACAAAAGAGAATGGGGTGGGACAAGGGAAAGTGGAAAAAACGGGTGAATGAGATATTAGTGAAATAAAAATTCAAATATGGTCAAAAATTAGGTGTTAACACTAATAATCAAGAAAAGGAATATTTTTGCGATGAGAAAGGAAAATTAGAGTTTGAAATAGCAAAGCAATCAATATAAAGCAAAAATAAATAAGTATATTCCAGTAATAATCAGAATGTATCCATACAAATGACATTTTACTTCCTTTTATAGCTACTTCTAGGTACAATATCTCTTCATTCTCGTAATTGAGTCATTATAAGTATTTAATGACATTAATGAAACGTTATAATTGGCAATCGTAATTGTTTCGTGAAGATTCTGTAACGTTTATAATCATTCACGCTCATTAAATGAAAATTAACAAATTTTTATTTTTGCTGTCTTGATTCACTCCATCGGTATCTCTTCAAATTATGAGGAGACTCGATCAACCGTTTCTTTTTGTTTTTTAGACGTTTTGCTCGTACCTATTAAGACTCGCATCTCTTTAAGTACTCTTCTCCAGCTGTCACTTTTCTAATGATTCACGTGCCTTGCCATGTCAGCCACATAATTAGTTACGTGCAATATTTATTTTTCCCAATACAACAAATTACTTTCTTTTTGTAATATTTATTTTCCCCAATACAACAAATTACTTTCTTTTTGGTATGTTAAAAAAAAAATTGACCTCTTGCTCAAAAGGTAAGATCTCTCTCCAACAGTCTAATCTAAGAGGGAAAATATAAGAATATGTATCAACTAAGGCTGTTTGGTTTACATTATCTTGCTTGATATAACCATAGTTTCCTGAATACTTCAGTTCTTTAGTTACCGCCACTATCAGGATTCAGGCTGGCTGTTGTCTGAAAACTAAAAGCTAACTATTGACTATAACATTCAAATTATTTATTTGAATAAATTCTCAAATAATCATTTTTGACAATCCAAATTTCACCATGCTCCGAGACTCTGACACTAAAAATATTACTCCAACTTTTCAGTCCATCCAGATAAAATGACTAGCTAATGTTTATTGTTTACTATGAGACTTTTAACTATTTGTATTCTTCTCGGAAAACATGAAGATCAAAGATATCAAACATTAATCAATCACGAAAAAACTTTATTCCTTTATACTCATGAGTTTCGTCTCTGCATAACATACAAAGAACGAAAAACATAGAAAAGCAGAATACAATAATAAATTAAGAAGATCGAAGAAACCCCTCGTACCCCTGCCCGCCCCATCCCCTAAATAAAACAAAAGGAAACATACAAATTACTCATAGAATTTAGAAATAGATTCTCATTCTAGCAAATCAATTAAGCTTCCATGAGAAACTCTTTATCCTTTTCCAACCTCTCCATAGCATTTGCTTCCAAACTAATCTCCACATCAATGCTTCTTCCTCCATTTTTTCCTTGATACAAATACACCATTCCATCAAACCTATTATTCGAACCACTTCTCACACTCTCCGGCTTTCCCCATCCGAAATCCACGTCGTACACCTTAAACCTCGGCGAGCTTCCGACAGCCACGCAGTTCACTCCAGCATCCTTGTACTGAAAAATCTTTGGATTACTCTCCCACTCCTTGTTACGTTCGTCAATCGCCTTAGCGTCGTGTTTCACAATCGCTTGCTGTATCATCCCGGCAGCGAACTCAATTGGCTGTGACAGCAATAAACCCGCCGCCGTCACCGTAAAAATCGCCTGAATTAGGTTTCCGAAGTAACTCTCCGGCATCGGAGGGTCGACTCTTTTCCGGCAATCGGCGAAGACGGTGTAGACTGTGTAGTCCTCCGGCTTGAGCTGGCGGGCACGTGTGATGGCTAGCCACACGTGTGCGGAGAGCGACTGGAATGTAGAGAATTGGGTGGAGGATCCTTCCGGTGGATTAGCGTTGACCTTTGACTTGATTTGGTCAATTGCTGACTCGGAGAACTTGAAGATCCTTTCACGGAGAGGTGGGTCCACGCTGGCGATGACGTCACCAATGGTTGCTGACTTGGCAGGTTCTGGTGCGTCGGATGGCGGGGAAAGGTTGAGCTTGACTCGGGTGTTCCGAGCCTTGGTGCGTTCAAGGAAAGGTGGGACCGAGATGGAGGTGGACCCACTGCAGAGCTGGGCCCAGGAGGCCATGAAATGCCACGTGGAAGTACCGTCCAGCACAGCATGATTAAATGCTGTTCCTATGGTGAGTCCATCCTTGAGCTTGGTGAGCTGTAGGTAGTTGGCCAAAATAAAATTGAGACCACAAAATAAGTCATCAATGGGTCAAAACAAATTAATTGCTACTCTGCATTAATTCCAGTCGAAGCATTAATGTACAAAAAATATTTATATAATGAGATCAATTTAAGTTTATTTACTAAAAGAAGCATCTACACTAAATGGGTAATTCTGAAAAAAAGATAGAAGGTTATATACTTATATTTATACTTTAAGAGTTTGTCAGATTACACTAAGAATATATATAGCAGTGGATAGAACTTAGTTGTTAATGTCGTTAGACATTTAATTTGCGGTCTTATTTTCAATTTTAAAAAAAAATTGTTTTCTTCCAATAGGAACCATCATGATATTGTGAATGAATTGTATCTTGATCTGATGATTACGTGCTACATTACTACAATAATAATAAACCGGATAGAATGTACACTAACCTTACATTATACTAACTTGAGAAAAATAAATAGTGAAAATTCAGACAAGTTAATTAATCATGCAACTCTCTCTCTCTATATATATATATGCGCACACAAGACACAACTTATTAATCACATTAATTAAGGCCCGGTTTGACCATGAGTTTTGCCAAAATAAATTTGGAATTTATTTTCAAAACTCATGTTAGACCATAAATTTTGCCCGCATTTTGTCAATTCCCAAATACCAAATCACACCAATTGCCGATTTTGGGCCAAAATTCCAAAACTTGGGAATTATGTATATGTTTTTCCAAAATAAAATTGAGAAATATGTTTTGAAAACGTATGTCCAAACACATTTTTATCTTCAAACCAAACTTCATCCAAATCAGATTTATCAAAACAAATTTGGGATTTATGGCCATAACGCTAGCTAAGTGATCTTTGTCTTAATTAATTGAATACCCACCCTAACACCATGATCTAGCTCAAGGATTTAACTTGTTTATAAGCAAGATTGGAGTGTTAGCACATCGACTGGCTTATGCTTGAAACTTTAAAAGGATTGTGACACAGTATGATTTACTTTTGTAGTAAAAGTTGTGGATCTTTCCTAAAGTTAACATCCTGATCAGAAAGAAACTCGATACTCTCTCAGGTCCAAAATAAGTGATTTTTTGGTTTTTTTTCTTATGGTCCAAAATAAGTGATTTTTCCGGATTTTAAGAATGAATTAAATATTTTTTTCCTACATTGCCCTTGGAGTAAATAGTATTGAATATGTGTTAGGAGTGTTTATGTGAGATACTAAAGGTTAATATGGTCAATTCCATTGTTAATTAATATTAAAAAGTGGATTTCTTAATCTGGGTAAAAATATCCAAAAAAAATCACTTATTTTGAACCGGAGGGAGTACAATATTTCTAGTTTCAGTGCCACCGCCAAAACTCTAGGTGCATTAAATGTACGTATATGAGGATATAAATAGCTGAAACTCATTAAACAAGAACAAAAATATTTGTTAAGTGGTCTCAAGAATAGCCAAAAATAAATTATGAGCGTGACACTAACAGTATTTACACAATCGAATTGCTTTAAAAGTTTAAATTACACGATCATATAAAAATTCTTTATCGTGTAAAAATGTATATACGGAGTATGACTTAAATCCATTTATGGAGCATTAAACCATTACCTGCACAGCCAGAAGAGGCCGGTGAAGCCCTTCAAAATTCAAGATTTTATTACAAGGAATTAAATCCAAGAATTTGGAGGTGCCTTCTTCATCCGTAAGATCTGCAACCTCAATCCCTTCTGCGGCGGCCACTATCACCTCCGCGCCGTCCATGTCATCGTCGTATTCCACCTTGAAAACACCTTCTTCATCTTTTCCCAGTTTCCCAGCTAGTTGATAGAAATCTTCCAACACTAAGGCTAGACCATCTTTCAATTTTTCCACCGTTTCATCAAAGTTTTCAGCACCCTTATAGATCAGCAATTTTTGGTTGTAATAGAAAGCTAAGTAAGGAAGATCAAATGTTACCAATTGACACTCTTTTTTGCCTAGTGGTTTATGTGGTTTTACGTTGGTTTTCTTCAGGATTTTCACTTTTGTAACAACAGTTTCCTCCTTTGCTACTTCACCTGCCATGGCTAATTTCACAAATGGTGATGAAATTGGAAAAACAAGATAGATGAAGAACTGAAAATGGCTTTGTTTTTTTGGTGATTGGAAAATGAGCCAACAAAGGCGATTTACTTATACTAGTAGCAGTAGTAGTGTAGGGATAGTAAGAGTGTATATTGGGAGCGGTTGGGATGCATTTATGAGTTTACATGAGTGTAGTTGGATTCCATTTATTACTATCCTTAGCTACTGTTTTGGATGGCAGTTGAAGTAAATTTCTGTTTCCTTTAATTTACTTTTGTTTTTTTGTTTGTTTTGTTCCTACTGTTTAAGTCAAGTATATGTGTGGATTATAAACACTAACAACCTTGCATGTTGGGCACCCGTTCTCTCGTTAAGTAAAACTATGATGCTGACAAAGCTCATGCTATAAGGATAAACCATTTTATTTGTCGAGCAACGTGTCTTAATATTGAATTAAAGAGCAAGTTCTGAGCAAAATCCCATGTTACATGATATTTTCAGTAAGGAAACGATGTGCAAAGCTATGCATTTTTTGAAACTATATAACTGGCCAGCAGAGGTTAAAAACATGGGAAGTTGGGGATGGGTTCGAAATTCTAGCTCGTTTAAATTAATGTATTCTAAATTAATAATTTATAAATATTTAATAGATTTCTTAAGATAAATATATTATTTGAATTAAAGTTTATTAGGTTGTATCGAACCCGCAAGTCCTATATTAGCTCCGCCCTTGCTAGCCGTCATTACTCAATAAAGTACACGCACATTTGTACTACTATGAATAAAATCTCTCTAACCTTTTAATGGGTCCTATTCAGTGAAATTTTAGATTAGTCGGGGTTGGTTGAGAACAAAATTCCATGTTCCATGAGATTTTCAGCCAGAAAATATTACGTGCAAAGACATGCATTGTTTTCCAAATACCTAATTATTAGTGCCAGATTATCATCTTGTCACTTGTGATTAATCATTAGATCACCAAAACTGGTGGCAACTCCTTCTAAAGCAAATTCCAAGTGGTTCCGCCTTTGAAACTATTAGTGGCTAGTAGAGGTTGAAAACATGGGAAGTTGGGGAAACTATAACCATCAATCATAATTAATATCCATGCAGCTAAAAGCCCAAGCAACCACATATTTAGCTCTTTCCGTTGATTTTATTACTCTCTCCGGCCCAAAATAAATGATTTTTTGGCCTTTTCTTTTTTATGGTCCAAAATAAGTAATTTTTTCAAATTTAAAAAATGAATTAATATTTTTTTCCTACATTGTCTTTGGAGTAAATAGTGTTGGAATATGTGTTAGGAGTGTTTATGTGAGATAGTAAAGGTTAATATGGTCAATTCCTTTACTAATTAATGCTAAAAGGTGGATTTCTTAATCTGTATGAAAACATCCAAAAAATCACTTATTTTGGACTGGAAGGAGTAAAATTCAACAGTACTTTATCCAATTCATTTTAATTGTCATATATCTCTTTGACACGTCTATTAAAAGAATATTAACAAAAACAATTTTTTTGACTATTATACCCTTATTTACTGGTTTAGATTTAAGTTTTCTATGCTATGTATCAATGCTACAATTAATAATTAGAACAAATAGGAGAAAATTAATTAATCATATCTTGATTTCTAAAATGACAGTATTTTGAACAATTTTAGGTAAACCAAGACTAAAATGGACCGAAGGAGTACTATACAGCATAAATAATGATTGTAAGCCGCTCCAAACCTGTCTAGTAAGGCATTTTAATGCGATTAATCTATCTAGCCAATGGCCAATATTAATTGTGTACTGAGGTTTACTTTATTCAAAAATAAAGCAAAAGTAAATATTAATAAGAGAACTCTCTATCAATCCACTGCACTTTAGCCCAACAATAAAAGTAGTAAAATCTTCACATGTGGGTTTAATTTCTTACAGATATACTCACACACCAAGCCCCCACCATAAGTGGCCCCCTGGCCCTCCTTTTTTTTGGGTTGTTGTTGGGTGACTGATAAGATATATAATACAGTTCAAAAAAATTTAAGAAAAAGGAAGTAAAGCAAAATTTATGGTTTATGGTATCATGTGGATGCTTTTATTGACCGTCCGTCAACAAGAAAAACGGTTTTATGAATCGTACAAAAAAATTAACGCACTGTTACCATTAAACGATAGACATGATGATGACATTGGACAAGTGGGGAATAATAAATCAAAAGCAAGTGTCCCTTATGAATTCTTCTAATTCTCTTTTTCACATTGTACTGTGTTATGTGACATAACATAAGATATAGAACGGGTAATGGGAATTAACTCGCATCGTTAGTTTGGAGGGCTAGGAGTTATAATTCGCGTCAATTCATTATTTTAACGTCTCTAATTCAAAACTTATTCGCTGCCTCGATCGGGCAAAAGTGGTTGTTGGAAATCAACATCCTTTATTAGAATTGAGAAAAAATGTTGAATGATTAGGCCGAAGTGGTTGGTGAAAGAGTAATTTTTTTCTTCGAAAAACAATGAGTAAAGTATCTCATGGCATTTATGTTTGGCTCAAAAGTTGTTAAACACTTTTTAAGCAAATCAGTCAAAAGAAATAAACGGGTAAATCATAGCCAATCATAATTAATCAATGAATCAGGAAACAAATTGGAGATATATGAGCAATCAATTGGGGAGTGATATAAACGAGGTTTTATTTATCATAGTAGCTTGGCCTTCCTTTCCTTGAAGAGGTTCAGAATCTTACAGTGATATAAATGAGGTTTTATTCATCATAGTTGCTTGACCTGCCTCTCCTTGAAGAGGTTCAGGATCCTACAAAGACCTTGTTTATCGCCCTATTTATGGAGCATATCTTTCTATTTCTATGTATTCAGAGTTATGTAGAAGAAGGAGTCCCCCCTATGGAGGTTCTCCCTCTTGGTATTTATAGCTTCAAACTTTGTGAGCTCATCACGAGTTGGCGTCGTTTTTTTGGTTGTGGAGACGTCCCCTTGTTCATCTTAAGGACAACTGTCATTAGTCAAAAGTCAACAGCGTTGACCGTTTACCATAAATTGGTCACGATGGGGTGGACCCTCTGGTCATCATATGGTTGAATTTCTACCAATACAGTTAGTCCCTCTGTTCATCGAGGCCGTGCCCGGGTCGACTTCGGTGGACGGATAGAGCGACGTGATGAGGAAGGACCGGACTCACCTCTCGTTTATGAACGGTGTTAAGAACTCTGAAATGAAGTTTAGGAACTGAACCGTTGGTCGGTAAGTGGAGTGTCACACCACGCGAACATTCGTAATGGCGCACGTTTTCACGAAACTGAATCTCTTTGTGCCCGGTCATGTATTAATGGTGATTGTTGGGTTTCGTGCAGGCAGGGTCTGTTATTTATAACTAGAGAGGGTATGTCATTTTGCTCTTTACACATTCATTGTTCTTCTAAGAGAATTCTCGAGAAGCCTTTTCTTCTGTTAAATTACATTTTCCCTATTCTTTCGATCGTTGTCGTCATTGATTTCTTCGTTTCTCCCGTCAAAGTTCTTCTTTCTCTCGCTCATGAATCAATTATGGCAGGAACTTCTTCCTGCGGAAATCGTCCGGCTAATTCTCCGGTGGTTGAAAATCCTGCTCAGGCAAATGAAGGATTAGAGTTGGTGGAAGGTGAAGAAGTTCCTTCAGTTGATGAAATTCTACCCCGACCAAGAAATCAAGTGATGGATTTTAGTGCACCGGGCGGCGTGGAATAGGGGGGCATTGCTTCTCTAATGGGGGAAGTAGGGATAGCCCAGATGCGGGAGCAGTGGGGTATCCCTCGCTATGTCGAGATCGTGCTTGCGAAGACTGAGAACAGCGTGCAGTTTGACCGTCGAGGATATTGCTCGTTCTATGCTTATCCCTTCTAGGTGGGGTATACACTCCCGATCCTGATGCTGGTAGTTGACTTCTGCCATTATTACGATGTGTGCCCGACCCAACTTTCTCCTTACCTCTACAAGCTGCTTCTCATGTTCATCAAGTACGCGGAGCTAGCCAGTAAGGAAGTCACTCTAAGGCATGTGCTCAGTCTCTTTGCTCCCCAAAAAATCCTCGGCACCATGATCCATGCACGCCCACGAGGATCGAGGGGCTTGATGGTTGGGCTGGACGATGAGGTCATTCGTTGTTCCTTTGAAAACTTTTTCTATATTCAGACTGAGTACCTGATAGCGGACCCGAACGGGTTCCCAGAAGTTTGGAACTTCGCACGTGAGACCTCGTTCCTGACCGGGCAACCGCCGTATTGAACTTTCTTTACGCTTCGTGTTTATGGTTATTGATTTACCTTAATATTTTGTAGCTGAAAAGTTGCCGCCACCTCCTTTGGAGGGGATTCGGGATTGGGTCGAGGCAGTGCTTCCGTGCACTGCGGGCATTCGCACCTGGGCGACTTTCTGGGAGAGACATGGCCGCAGGCCCGTGACAGGTGGAATATTGTCCCTTTCTCTTTTCTATTTCGTTTTGTTTTGATTACGCTTGTTGATTCACTTGTTGATTCACTTGTTCATTGTGCCTAGGGAGAACATGCCATGTTAAAGCTCCTCAATTAGCTTTTCGTCACCCGGGCGCAATTTCCAGGCTAGCTGCTATGCCCGTGGTTCGCCCAGTACCGAGGGCGGCATCGGTTGAATCGTCAGTGGCCGCATCCCCAACACGGGTTGCACTACAAGATGAGAGACCGTCCGGGCTCGTCCGTTCTCGAATGGGCTCGCCTTCAAATGGGGAAGAGGAAAGGCCCTCATAGAGGCGGCGAGTGGCATTTGTGGCGGCTCCTCCATCGGTGATCAACTTGAATTCTCCCCCGACGGATTCGGAGAGTGGTGCGGCTGTGGCGCTTGCTGTTGAGGAGTGAGAGCTGGTTGGAGTTGCCCCTGATTTACTTGGTTGATGTAACTTTAGTTTCCTCTTCCTTCTGTTCATCCTTTATGTAGGCTGAAGCTATCTTTCGATCTACGACTCCTGGTATTAGTTATTACTTTAGCACTTAATGGGCATTATGCAGTATCCATGATAGAATCTTCTAACAACTCAATCCTTTGTCTATGCCTTGGGCTCAATTCTTTCTTTTAACTTTTACCAGAGTCTTCTATGTCTGTATGATTGTCAGCATATATGATGCATGTATAAAACTCCAAACTCTTAGTGTGCGCTCATAACGTACTCTAGGTCATTAATCGAATAATTCTTTTCGTTCCTTCTCAGCTTTTTTAAATGTAAGCAATTACTTTTCCTAATCTTTTTGCCCCCTTGCTGCGTGCATACTTATCTTACCTTAGTGCCCACATACATTGGAGTTCCATACAACTCATATGATCTTGAATATCATTCTGATTTTACTTCCCATTCATTAGCCACGGTAGGTGGCATTTTCTTATGTAGTGCATACAATATTGTTGTGAGACTATTGTTATAAGACAATTTCCTCTTTAGGTTACTGAGCTTACGTTGAAGATTTCTTCCTTACTTCCTCAACTAGTCTTTCATTATAGTATTTAGGGAGGATCCTCTGACTCTTGTAAAGTTGTGAGCTTATTACATTGTATATTCGACAGACCTTTTGATGTCCTTCCTTGTCGATAATTATCTGTAGTTACTTACTTCCACGCCCTTGTGCTTGTAAGGTTGCTTTTGGCTGATATTTTGACCGTCTTCCTATTGGCACTCTTTTTTATTCCCGTAATACTCATACGGTACCTTTAACTACCTCAACTCATATTGAATATTTCTCAAGTATTACAATGACATTACTGCAAGGCTGAATTCACTGTATTAGGTTTTACTATGTTTATCTTGCACGATCTGCTGACTCATCTGTAACCTCCTATTTAGCCATAACTAGGGTCTTCCCCAATCAATTACTAACTACTCGTTGGCCTATTCTCATATCAATATTTTTCGTAATCTTTCTTGGGTTGTTTTCTTTTTCTTAACTTATGTCTCTAACTGCTCCTTATCTATCAATAACATCTCGGGCAGGAACCCTTACTTCCTTTCCTTGACGTCATGTTTGCATAATGTTTTGGAATCATAGCATATCTGTAGGCTTTGAATAAGTGCAATATCATCCCTTTTTCATTTTTTATCGGATTCTTCCCTTACCATTCCATAATTACTAGAACCACTTAATTCTGACTTAATGTTGTATCACTCCATATTCCCCTCTTAAGGGAAGTACTAAGATTTAGCGCTACGATGATCTACCTATAGATGTTCTACCTCTTCATCTTTAGCGTCTTTTCACATTATCAATGAACCTTACTTTCTTTGCGGTAATCCTTCCGTACCAAGGATAACAAAATTCCTTACTCGCGATGGCGAAACTTAGTGCAACTGGCACATACAGTCGCTTTAGCTTAACTTTTCTCATATTGCTTGCTTTAGGAAAACGTCTTTCTAAATGACCATTCTCTGAATTTCTCATGAATCTTCTTATGGGAGACACACTTCCTAGTTTGAGTCATTGAAGTTTCACCCCTAGGAGCCGCACTTCTTTGTTTGGGTCTTTCATTATACACCTGTAGGAGACGCACTTCCTAAATTGAGATTTCACCCCTAAGAG
>MU681997.1:32849-44627 GCA_026770625.1 Nicotiana glauca | reverse complement strand
TCATGTATATTGTATTTGTATTTTACTCTTTTGTATTTTCTTGTATTTTCGTATTTTTTATTTATTTTCTTTTCTATATTTTTTTTTTTGTATTTCTCCTGTATTTATTATTTTTTTTATTTTTTTGTATTTTTATTTTAATTTTCTAATTTTTCTAAAATTAAAAAGTAATTAATTTCTATTTTTGGTATTTTCTAATTAATACGAAAAATGGTATTTTATTTTGATTTTCTTTGCTTTATTTTCCAAAAACAAATCATGGTATTTCCATACAATTATCAACAAGTTCCCACACAAAAATTATTTTTTTTATATATTTTTGGAATAATTTGCTTGGGTCAAAAATCACGTGCTCACATGTACAATCAAGTACAGAAGTGTAGCGTGAGTACATAAAAATATGTACCCAGTAAGTACCTCACCTAACCTCGAATAAGTAGTGACGATGGGTCGACTCTAATACTTACTAGGGTCAACAATATAATAATATAAAGTTCAAGTTATAAATCATGATGTGTGTAGATAACAACAAGAAGCTCAAACAAGAATAATAACTGGAAATTCCTTCCATCATTTCTAAGGATTTAAGCACCTTCTTTATATAAAACAAGTAAACTTTCAAGCAGTAAATTATACAAGCTATTAAGAGATTCCAGTTTTATTATTACAAACAAGTATCACCGAGGACGTTCGGCCCGATTCAACATAAAAGTAAATTGTGCACAGTCGAGGGTCGAACGACGCGAACCATAGATGCATCTATTCACCCCGCTCGCGAATCATACATGCGACGCGGTAAAAACATAACCCCGCTCGCGAATCATACGTACGACACGATCAAACATAATTTTATCATTTAAATCATAATTCCTTGATTCTTTTTCAAAAATGAAGACAATTCAACTTGAAGCTGTTAAATCCTTAAAATTTCCTCAACTTAATTCCATTCATAATAATTAGCACATATAATCAAATAATAGTGTCCACAAAGCATGGTGTAAACCTAAAACTACCCGGACATAATAGAAATAGTAGCTACGTACGGACTCTCGTCACTTCGCAATTAATCACATTTAATTGAGTTCACCTATGGGAAAATTTCCCTCTTACAAGGTTAGAAAAGATATTTACCTTGTTTCAAGCCTACTTCCAGTTCAAGAATGCGCTGAAACCCTGAAACCAGAGCTGAACAATCCAAAACTCCAAAAGCTAGATGAAAATCCCTCTCAAGAAGCTCCAAAATCGCTCAACTATGGAGTGAAAATGAGTCAAAAAGTGCCTAAGTCCCATATTAAATAAAGTGGATTGCCTCAATATTTTCCATACATATGGCCACTGGGCCGGATATGCGTCCGCGCTTCTGCGGACAAGGGTCCGCTTCTGCGGAAGTGGGCTGGGTCGGCTAGCATCGCACTCCCGCTCCTGCAGTCCTGCTTCTGCAAAAAGGGAGCCGCTTCTGTGCGCGCTTGGGCTGCCCTCCTTAGCTGCTTCTGCGCTGTTTGGCCAGCACCTGCCACCTCGCACCTGCGGCTGACTAACCGCAGGTGTGGTTATGACGGAAGATAGAGCTTCAGCTCTTACTCAAATTTTTCATCTTAGTCCGAGCCTCGTCCGAATATACCAACAAGTTTGGAATTATAAAAAGGACTCTCTCAAACCCTTGAAATGCCCGAAACAATATTAAAACTAGGAATCACACCCTAAAACCAATTGAATCAAACTTATGAACTTTAAGTTCTTCAATTTACTTCCAATGCGCCGAAACGTACTTATACTACTCGGAATGACACCAAATTTTGCGTGTAAGCCTTAAATGACATTATGGAACTATTACCGATCCCAAAATTCCATTTGGACCTTGATATCACAAAAACCCGCTCCAAACCAAATTTAAAGGACTTTTAAAAACCTTCAAGAACCAACTTTCACTATTATGCGCCAAAATGCTCCTAGATCATCCAAAACCCAATCCGAATACACGCCCTAGTCCGAAATTATTATACAAACCAGTTGGAACCATCAAATCCTAATTCCAAGATCGTTTACTCAAAATATAAACCAAAGTCAAACTTGGCCTTTTAAGCTAACCTTAAGGAACCAAGTGTTCCGATTTTAACCCAAACTCTTCTAAATCCCAAACCAACCATCCCCACAAGTCATAAATCAGTAAAAGCAAGTACGCAAAGTCTTATTTAGGGAAATTGAGTTATAGAAAGCAAAATGACCGGTCGAGTTATTACAGGATGTCCATATCGTCTCAAAACAAAATATATTTTTAGTAAAAGGTCTCCTAGATTCCAAAGTTAGTAGAAGAGGGTAATAATCTGAATATTTTCTAGGCAAGTTTTGCATTGTTTCCTCAGGGTAAATATTTAACCAATCATAATTGGCTAGAACACGATCTAACCGTTCTAAAATTATATGGCCATGACGTCGTTTATTAGTCCATGTATAACGACTACCCCGAAATCTAAGTCCATCAAATTACAATAGTTAATACAATTAGCAAATTATTAGCCCTACTATTATTTATGGGTCTTCCTCCAACTTTTTCTTGCGATCTCAGAATTTCGTTAAAAACTCCCCCTAATAATCATGGGCCTTGAACAGTTGTAGTAAATGCATTAAATTTTTCCAAAGAATATTCCTACTTTGATAATAGTTACTAGCATAAATTGCAGATAAATACCATTTTGGTTTAGAGGGACATACCTGAACGAGGCAGTGGATTTCCTATTCTAACATTCTTAATTCTTCCACATTAAGGAGAGCATCCTACCACAATACTAGTAAACCTCCTATGAGACCATTAATAGATACCTGCGACATATTAGTGAAGTGAAAATCGTCGCGAAGTATGGCATGATCCTACATGTGGGTTTCTAGGAGTATGGCTAGAGCTGGCCTATGATTGTCTAACAAGGACCTGAAGTGATGCCTAAATTCAGGATTGTGGGAAATTCTATAATTCCAGATTATGAAATTCATATTAGAAGGAGATGTAGTATTCGGATTAATTGGAAGTGGGATTTATAGATTGACAACTTACATGGATGTCTGCTCCTGATCCGGTATTGGTAGGGTCTCCCGAAGTGTTGGAATTATGACCATGGCATATTTCCCTACTTCGCGATTCATCGTCAGATGGAAATTTAGACTGCATGTAACTAACTCTGGCGGGCATTTGAGTATGAACCTTTTTTGTACTATTTTTTTGAGGTTGTAGAGGTGAATACCCTTTAATCATAGAAACTTCGTGCGTGTTTCCCTTATCTCTGCTAATATCTCTACTAACTTCTGATCTGTTTGAGCGTCTAGTGTGTTAGGAGATATGGGTGGTGTCGACGGAGGAGTGGTTTGTCGATTCAGTGGGTCGTACGGGTTGGATTGTGTTGAATAAGAGGACAGTAAGTTGAATGAGTTTATTGACTGAAATCACGGTGCATATATTGGATGCTAGTGGTGTGGAGGATAAAAAGGTAGTAGGTTCATGTTGGGATTCACCTGAGGAGGTGGGGGTGCATGAGGTAGGACCACTGAGGCAGTTATAAAGTGGATGCTTGGTGGTCGATAAGTATAGGTATTTGGGTCATGTACCATTGGGATTGAGCATAAGCTTCCATGCCAAACTGCATCCCTTCGGTTACAATCTCGGTAAGATATGTCGGATTTTGGACTAGAAAAACCACTTCCTCGTTATTGAGCTCCAGTGTGAAAATTAGGGCATATCCCTAAAGGCCCATCTCCTGCCATGATTGGAGTGGTTGGTCCATAGATTGAGGTTGGGAAGTGTAGATTAGTGGTGTTGTTGGATGAGGAAACTATGGGTCTTGCATGGTAAGACGAGGAAGATGAAATAACTAATTCTTGTGTTGAATTGATTACCTGAGGTGGGTGTTTTGTGAGTGTTGAAAAAGGTTGGACATTACATGTTTGGGTGGGAAAGGATGGACGGTAGTAGATATGGAGGTGGACAGTGTTTGATATGGTTAGGTAATGGAGTTATGATCCCAGGTAGTGGAATTGATATAACAAAAGGGGTTGTATTTGGAATAGTGGAGACAGTAGGTTGTGTATTTGCATATTAATCATGAAGGTCTTCACATGGTGTGGAATGATTATGTTGAATTGGAAGTGAAGAATTAATTGAGTGAATAGGTTCATAGGCTACTGTAGCATGCATTTTACTGTGGTTAATGCTGAGTCGGGTAGGTGAAAATGAAGGGAAGTCGTCGGTGACAGATGAGTTATCTTGTGGTGGTAGGTTTTTTATGTATGACTATGTTAACATGTGGAGTGTGATTGTTACGTGGCTTAGGGGTGTTTATTTGCGTAAATAGGCTACAGGTTGTTTCTAGGTTTTGTGTAACCAATGCACTTTTATTAGAGATATGAGAAGGAGGAGTATTATTGGCGGTTTTGGTCTGTGAGATATCACAAGAAGGGAGATTTTGTATGCCTGTGGTGGGGTCTAGTTTAGTATGACTATTAGCTAATTTAGTGGGTTGCGGAGATAGACAAATGATTATTGGGCTTGTGGGGGCTGGATCAGTTGGGTCCATGAGAGTGTCCATATCCGATAAAGCTTGAAATTTATTAGTATTGTTATTAGTATTACTGGTCTTGTCCGATGTAGAATAAGTAGAGCATTGTAATCGGGCCTGGACCTTCCCATTAGGTTCAGAAAACTTACCTGGTACCGGTTGCCTCTATGCCGTCGCCGCCTCTGTTGCTGAGTTTGTGTGGTTCCTTGATAGATGGAATTGGCGTGAGTGAGGTATCTTAGGAAAATTTACAATTTTCCATTCCATTTATGGTGTGGTGGAATGACTATGTGATGGAGGCGAAGAGAGCAATGTGGTCGTAGACGAAGGAGAAGGTGGGGGTGGTAAGAAAGGTGCAAGTCAAGATTATGTGGCCAAAACGATCGCATTTGGTGTAAAGGATATTTATAACCTCATAAAAAAGGTTTGCTTGTGATGACCAATGTGTATATGTGTTTTGAGCGGTTTTTCTAATGGAACCTCGATACAAATATGTGCATACGGCCCCTTGTAGTCGTAGTCGTGCAGGCATAAACTTTTAACAGTTGTCCCAATTTAGACCCCACTTTTCGTAGGATTTCAAAATCATAGAACTCAGTTGGCAGTTCAGGGAGGCGCACTCATATAGCAGAGTATGTGAGTCGTGTGTTGGAGGCGATGAACTTTGGCTCCCATTTATGTGCTAAAAGGAAATGATTTAACACAAACCAAGGGCCTCCGTGAAGGACCTTATGCATGTTTTCTTCTTGTTGGAATTTGATTAAGAAGAAGTCAGAGCTTAAGTCAATTAGAGGGATCTGCTTGGTAGGCTGCCATATTAAGGTGAGCTTGTTTTTAGTAGTTGATGCCCCTTTTTCTTGCCAATGACTGAAAATTTCCATCGGGTGTAAACTCGAGATTTATTGTCCGTTGTAAGGGGTATAAAAATCTCCTCATCCGTATCAGGAGTAGTACTTTCATCTGTTAAATCAAGTATATCTTATTAAGGAGTTTGAGTGTCAGTGATGTTTGTAGGTGATGTGCTCGAAATCAGTGTATCGAGGAAAGTCTTATGTGGGTCCAGTGTTGAAGGGTCATCTATCTGCATGGAACCTAAATCTGGTGGTTCATTAGGATTGTGTGATATTGCATTATTGGTTGGTGGGGGCAGTCATTGAGAAGATCGGAGCATTAATAGTGGAAATTTGGTGGATTGGAAACTAGAGAAGAGTTATTGAGAAGAGGGAAGGTAATTGTTCTAGAGAGAGGGGGTTCACATCTTGAGAGAGAATTTCTTGGTTTCTTAGTTAGCTCCTCTTTCTCTCTCTCTCTCTCTCTCTCTCTCTCTCTCTCTCTCTCTCTCTCTCTCTCTCTCTCTCTATCTCTCTCTCTCTCTCTCTTCTTTTCCCAAATTTTCTTCCTCTGATGTTCTTTACTTTTTTTCATATTGTGTATATTTTTAATGGAATTCATCAATGGATTTCAATCGTTTTACTATAGAGTTTTAACTCAGCAATTTCCTTTCATGTTTGTGTTCAAAAGAAATTGTCAATAAATAAATTTTGAAGGTGTTTGACTCTCTCATAAATGGCTAAAAGTGTATGACTTTGAGTGCATTTTTATCTTATTTGTCGTGTGAGCTGCGGAAAATTACATGATATTAAAAGTGAAGTATACTCATTACGTATTTCTTATTAGTAGGAGTGAGATTGAATGATAATGGAGCAAAATATATCAAATTATTGCAAAAAAGGAGAAAAATAGAAGGATTGAGAGCTCGTCTATTCTCGTGCGTGGTACTAAAACGGACGCAAAAAAGGGAAAAAGTGAAGGCAGAAAACAACAAAATGAAGCAAAGGATCGCTTCGCGAAATGGAAGAATTTCAAGGGTTGATCCGCATCCATGGGCGCGTGACGCGCGAAGGCAGGTGCTTTTTAAGGGTTACATAACATCTTTGAAAGCAAGAACAAGCAAGAAGCAATACGGAAGATTCGGAAACGAGTTTTTATCTTTCTTCTTCCTTTTTCTAATATTAGTGATGAATTCTTATATTTTTGTTGTGAAAATAATTATGAGTACTCTCCACCATTGACATCAATTAAAAAGTTTTGAAGCTTTGAAATCGAATTTGAATTTTCACAAAATATTATTTGTTTGGATTCGGTGTTATTGCAAGCAATTTGGAATATTGTTTGGAGTTTATATCTCAATTTTGAGGGTGTTTGGTAAAGATTAGACTTGATTTTGACTGAATTTCATATTGAAACTCGAAGAAGAAGAAGAAGAACACATGACATACAATATACTTACGAAATTGTAGTAAAATTATATTATAATTGTATGTAAATTGTATTCTTGTGTAGTTATATTTTTTTTTATTTGAATGTTTTATAAAAGTTGAAAAATAGTTGTATGATGTATGAATCATTGTATGAAATTTGTATTAAAGTTAAAAATACTATTCTTTTACATAAAGTTGTTGATATGTATCAAAATTATTTTAAGAGAGGAAGTTTTGATTGGAATTTCATAGAGGAAGAAGAACACACCACTTACAAAATATACACAAATTATATACAAACAACATGCAAAAGACATGTTGTATAAAAAATATATTTAAGTTGTATGATATCGTAGTTGTATTTAACTGTGTAGAAATAATTTATGAAAGTTATAGATAAGTTGTACACTATATAATTTGTTGTGTAGAATTTTATTTTTTTTATGTATGTTGTTGTAGATGTTCAAATTTGCATTAAATTTGTATCAAATTTGGTTTTAATATGTATGTTGATGTACCATACATTATTCTCTTTTCAAGTGATTTATGAGGGAAAGAAAGGTAGAGAATGAATTCCAAATCGACTCATCTGCGCTAATTCATATTTGTTTGAACTGAAAAAATTGAATATTTATAGGAACTGAATGATTTGGTGGATAAATTTCGAGTTTCACATTAAAAGCGTCTTCGTCGCACTTCGGAGAAACTGAGTTTTATGTGAGATTTGAATTTTGTGTTAGAAATTAACTAGTCAGCATAGATTCTTGTTAAAAATACTAATAGAAAGTTAAATCTTAGATTTGGAGGCATTTGAATTTAATTTGACTCATGGAGCTACATCAACTTGCTCACAAGCCGCTATTAACGAGAAAGTACAGCTTTAATACCCTATATAGAGGTTATGCCAATGTATATCACCTACCTTGTTGAACAAATTAAATCTAATAACATTAGATCATTTAGACTTCAAGTTTATCAGTTGAGTTGCAACGAAATTACCATCTTCACCGCAATTTCTCAAGAGAAAACATGTTCAGCCTTAAATTTATAAGGTGGTAGGGATGTAAAACAACTAGAAGGAATCTTATTAAAAGAGGAGTGGAGAGAAAATTAGAAAAAGAGTAACTAAATCCCCTAATTTAAGGTACTAATAATGAATTGTATATAATTTGTAAGCAATCATTGTTTAGGGCGGGTAATATATAAAATTAGGACAATTTTGGTAAATAAGTTTCAAATATTATATAGGAACGAAAAAATCCCATCAGATTATGTACAACTGAGTAATATTAGGTAAGTGCTTCAAATGTGGGTCATTTTCTTATGGGCTGTTGGACCAAGTGGACAACTAATATTTAATAAAATAATATGATATACTAAATTATATTTATAAAATTAATATTTTGTCAAATTATGGGCGCAATGGGTGGGTTCTAACTAAGGTGTCTAACGGGTGGGCCGGATCGGGCTGGGTAGGAAAATTTAGGAACCGTACGGGTTGCGGTCCGGGCCGGTTAGATTTAACGGGTTCCGATTCATCCGGGTAAAAAATGAACCGTAAGGGTTACGGGTACACGGGGCAGAGCCGGGTCGGGTTAGTTTAATTTTTATTTTATTTTGTATAATTATTGTAAGTTATATTAATATAAAGTAAAAATATAAAGAATACAATGAAGATAGGAGAAAATTGCACTTATAAATCGCAAGTGCTATATTTATTTCAAAATTCCAAAATTAAAGTTTGTATTTAATAAGTAAATTAACAAAAAAAGAGTAAAACTAAATTTTCATGCATAATAATACTTCAAATTAATCTAACAAACTAAAACATTAAGCATAAATACGTCTAATAATTTAAAATAAAAGAAATTGTCTCAAATCAACTTAATTACGAATTTCCGAGGACGCTCAAGACAACTATTCATATGCCTCAAAATGCATGTGCCACACTTTGGACGAAGATTTAAGACTCGATCATAGTTCTTGCACTTTACTTTCTGAACTTCTTCATTTTCTTCTACCACCTCAAAGTGTTCCCAAACATATGAGCGCACTCTAGAAGTACGAGGCATGATTTAACTTGAATTGAGAATTTGAGTTTGAGAAGTAAGAGATGAGTGAAGAAATAAAGAAGAGGGGGGAGTATTTATAGTTTTTGGGTTAAATTTGTAATAACAAGTGTTAATTTTTTTTTAAAAAAGGCCCAAAAAGGGCTGGGCAACGACTCCTTGGCAGGTGACCGTTGCCAACGGTTAACATGAGCTGCTCAATTAACAATTTTTAAAAAAAAAAATTAGCCGTTAACCGATTTGGGTCGGGCCGGTTTAACCTGTTTTACAGTATTTCTGTTGATCGGGTTTGACCAATCCGATTAACCGGTTGAAAATAGGTGAACTGACCAAACCCCCTACCCCTTTAACCCAGCCCCACCCAGCCCCTTGTACCGATTCGGGTCGGTACCGGTTTCAACCGGTATGGGCCGAGCCGGAAACGGGCTGATCCGTCCGGTTAGACACCTCTAGTTCTAACACTAACTACCTCATTAATAATGTTATGGACAAAGTATTAGTAGTATTTTTCGACACAAACTGTTTAAAGTACCTCATTAGTGTTAATTTTTACGTAGATTTTTCATTTGAAGATTACTAAAATAAAAATGTAGTTTTCTTTTTCTTCCAAACAAATACTCACAATATTGAAAAAAAAATTCCCATCGAGGGTTACGACGAAGAGAACTGTCTTCGCCGTCGCCGGTAACTCCATTATCAACGGTATGTTCCCGGGCTTTATCCTTTTGATTACACATCACTTCCACCGCCGGTTAACTCTTTTTTTTTTGCGAATACTCATTAGTTAAATTTTGTTCCGATCAATCCAAGAGGTTTATACCTAAATTCCACCTGTTTAGTCTCTTTCGTCCTTTATCTTATGCAATATTTCCGTTTAATTGGTTCAAATACAGTGAAACTGATACAGATAATTTATATCCGATTCATGTGACAGACTTTTGAAACTTGTCCTCTAAAATGAGTCGTAGATATTTGTGTGGCTCTAAATTATTTCATTAAGGGTAAACGAAGCATTTTAAAGTTAAATTGTTATTAAATATGGAAATGTATTGTTCTTTTGGGACCGACTAAAAAGGAAAAAGTATCACATAAATTGGAACGGAGGGAGTAGTTGATTGGTTAATCATATTTACATCTAGTAGATTTTTACATAAAATCATCTGTATTGTATTTGTAATGTGTTTGTGTGAAATTGCAACTATGTTTAGTTTTGATGCTCTATGGAGGTTTCAGTAATTGGAATTATATAATTGCACATGTGAAAGCAAAATTCTTTGTTTTTGAGAAGGACTTTGTAGTTAATGGGGTGGCGAATTGGCTTCTCTCCTTTATTTGATAACTCTGATGTTTGTGTCAGCTCGATCGCACGTTCACTATTTTACCAGGCACATGCATTCTCGTACAAGTACCGGTAACTCTACCCATAAAAGCTTAGGCAGATGGAAAGAAATCACAAAGCTTTTTGTCATTGCTAGGCTTCGAACTCTGGTCTCCCATTGTTTTCATTCTGGTTTCATCGACTACTAGAACACACCCTTGAATGTGGAATTGGCCTCTCCTTTTAAAAAGGGTCTCTGTGCAATTGTTCTCATACTAATATGGTAGCACCTGTTGATTTTTCTGTTAGCAAGAAGAAAAAAATTGTTTTTCTTGTTCTTATTTCTTAGGCGACCAAATCTTGTATTACAGACCATCCTTGCATGCATAGATTGCTCGCTTTCTTCCCCCGTTTTTATCTTTTCACTTGCTTGCAATCATTGTTTTCAGTTGTATGGAAAATAAACAACAACAACTCAGTGGGATCCCACGAGTGAGTTCTGGGGAGGGTAACGTGTACGCAGACCTTACCCCTACCCTGGAGGACAGAGAGTCTGTTTCCGAATTCAGCTGTATGGAAAATGGTTTCTCGAAAAGAACATAAAAATAAAGATATACAATAGTTTCTTGAATCTGGGAAGAAGAACTAAAGTACGAAATGAGGTTGATTTGTACAAACTGCTGATATAGGTGCGATCAACCTAGAATGGGATGAGGTGAAAAATTGCTTAGAGATCCTTGATATGGGTAGTTGCAGTTAACTATGAACCAGCATTGGACCTGTCAGTGACTTCTTCCTTCCATTGTGTCCTAGTTGTTTCTCAATAACATTTTCTTTTCAGTCAGCCCGCATCTATATTAAAAGCGTCTTATTCGTTGTGTGTGACATAGATATTTTGTTGCAAACTGTAAGATTTACTAAAATTTTGCTTATTTCTTTTTTGTTAATTTGGATGATGAAGTTTTATGTAAACTACAAACCAGTCTAGTTGTCTCAATTTGATTTGCATGTGACTCAAGTCTAAAATTTAACCATTTGGAATTGGTATATGCAACCAATATGATACTTGACATTAATATGGTACATGTGCAAAGCAGGATTGGCTTTACTGTTATACAAGTTCTGTACCTGAAATGTGTTACTTTATCCTAGGAATTTGTTTTTGTGTTGATTAATAATACATTCCCACTTAACAAGCTGTCTTAATGCCACAGATGGATTCTGAAGCTAATGAAATGCAACACAAGCAAGAACGCTTGAGAACAAGGTGGACACCCCCTCTGGACAAGGTCTTTGCTGACCTTGTTGTTGAGCAAATTAGGCTGGGGAACCGGCCAAACAATGTATTTGATAAGAAAACATGGAATTTCATACGTGATGAATTCAATAGACAGACCAATCTCAATTTCAATAATAACCAGCTAAGAAAGCACCTTGATGTGTTGCGTACACGTTACTGTAACCTTAAATCTGCTTCTGATCAAAATGATGCTTTGGACGATTCTTGCTACATTGGTTTTGACCTTTGGGAAGACATTGGGGTATTTCTCTGTCTCTTTTTTTGTATATCTGCTTGAATTTTCACA
>MU681997.1:10438-22571 GCA_026770625.1 Nicotiana glauca | reverse complement strand
TTGGTGAAGATTCTTCAGAAGAGGAGGGTTAGCATAGCTTGTGTGCAGGAGTCTAGGTGGGTAGGGTCGAGGGCGAGGAATGTAGACGGGTTTAAGCTGTGGTATTCTGGGATCGTGAGGGGTAAGAATGGAGTGTGAATCTTGGTGGATAGGGATCTTAGGGAATCCGTGGTTGAGGTTAGGCGAGTGAATGATAGGTTAATGTCTATTAAGTTGGTTATTGGTGGATGCGTCCTTAATGTCATCAGCGCTTTCGCGCCGCAAGCAGGCCTTGAGGAGGAGGTTAAGAGGCGCTTTTGGGAGGGCTTGGACGAGTTGGTGAGTAGTATTCGCCACTCTGAGAAGCTGATTATTGGAGGGGACTTCAATGGTCATATTAGGGCTGCTGCCGGTGGTTATGGCGAGGTGCATGGTGGCTTTGGTTTTGGGGTTAGGAACGGAGGAGGCACTTCGCTGCTTGATTTCGCCAGGGCTTTCAAGCTTTTGATTGCGAACTCGTCATTTCCAAAGAGGGAGGAGCATTTGGTTACGTTCAAAAGTTCGGCGGCGAGGACTCAGATTTATTACCTCCTCCTCAGAAGGAGCGATAGAGGATTGTGCAAGGACTGCAAGGTTATTCCGGAAGAGTCCCTTTCTACTCCACACAGGCTCCTAGTGATGGATATTGGTCTCTGGGTGAAGAGGAAGAGTAGTGGTGCTCGGGGCAAACCGCGGATTAGATGGGGAGCTTTGACAAAGGAGAAAAGCCAGGAGTTTGAAAGGAGGTTAGTTGATGGTGGAGCTTGGAGAAGTTCTGGGGATGCGGGCGCAATGTGGTCAGAGACGGCGAACTTGGTTAGGGAGGTAGTGCTTGGGGTAGAAAAGGGCAATCCAGGCAGACATCAGGGTGACCGGTGGTGGAACGATGTAGTCCAAGGAAAAGTGGAGGCAAAGAAAGCGGCGTTTGCCAAGTTGGCAGGGAGTACGAGCGAGGAAGAAAGGAGACTGAACAGGGAAAGCTACAAGGTGGCGAGGAGGGAAGCGAAGCTGGCGGTCACGGAAGCTAAAAATGCGGCGTTTGGTCGTATGTACGAGGAATTGGGGGAGAAAGGCGGGACAGGAAGTTATTCCGTTTGGCTAAAGTGAGGGAGAGGAAGGTTCGGAATCTAGACCAAGTTAGGTGCATCAAGGACGAGGATGGTAGAGTTCTGATGGGGGAGTCTCAAGTCAAGCAGAGGTGGCAGTCATACTTTCGAGACCTGCTTAACGAGGAGGGGGATCGAGTCATAGAGCTAGGGGAGCTGGGGCAGTCAGAGCGTCATAGAGACCTTGGGTACTGCAGGCGCATTGGGGTGGAGGAGGTCGTGGGGGCTTTGCGTAGGATGAGTAAGGCTCGAGCGACCGGGCCAGACGAGATCTCGGTGGAGTTCTTGAAAGGCGTGGGTAGGACAGGTGTGGAGTGGCTGACTAGGTTGTTCAATGTGATCTTCAGGACCAAGAGGATGCCGGAGGAGTGGAGGTGGAGTACAGTCGTGCCCTTGTATAAGAACAAAGGGGATATCCAGTGTTGTAACAACTATTGGGGCATCAAATTACTTAGTCACACCATGAAAGTCTGGGAGCGGGTGGTTGAGGCGAGGGTGAGGGGGATAACGTCCATATCTGTGAACCAGTTCGGTTTCATGCCGGGCCGCTCCACTACAAAAGCTATCCACCTTGTCAGGAGATTGATGGAACAGTTCAGGGATAAGAAGGACTTGCACATGGTATTTATTGACTTGGAGAAGGCGCATGACAAGGTCCCAAGGGAGGTGTTATGGAGGTGCCTGGAGGCGAAGAGCGTGCTGGGTGCCTACATCAGAGCGATCAAGGACATGTACGATGGAGCGAAGTCTAGGGTTAGGACGGTGGGTGGCGACTCAGACCACTTCCCGGTGGATATGGGGCTTCATCAAGGATCAACGCTTAGCCCTTTCTTATTTGCCTTGGTGATGGATGTACTGACATGCCATATTCAAGGGGATGTGCCTTGGTGTATGCTATTTGCTGATGACATAGTCCTGATAGACGAGACGAGGGTCGGTGTTAACGAGAGGCTGGAGGTCTAGAGACAGACTCTCGAGTTTAAGGGTTTCAAACTGAGCAATTCTAAGACAGAATACCTGGAGTGCAAGTTTAGCGCCGAGTCGAGCGAAGTAGGCAAGGACGTGAAGCTTGGAGCTCAGGTCATCCCCAAGAGGGACAGTTTCAAATATCTTGGATCGGTGATTCAGGGGGACGGAGAGATCCACGAGGATGTCACTCACCGTATAGGGGCGGGGTGGTCCAAATGGAGGCTTGCATCAGGAGTCTTGTGTGATAAGAAAGTGCCACCGAAACTCAAGGGAAAGTTTTATAGAGCTGTGGTTAGACCTGCCATGTTGTATGGGGTGGAGTGCTGGCCGGTTAAGAACTCTCATGTTCAGAGAGTGAAGGTTGCAGAGATGAGGATGCTCAGGTGGATGTGCGGGCACACCAGGTTAGATAAGATTAAGAATGAAGTTATTCGAGAGAAGGTGGGGGTGGCTCCAATGGATGAGAAAATGCGGGAAGCGAGGCTCAGGTGGTTCGGGCATGTGCGGAGGAGAAGCCCTGATGCCCCGGTGAGGAGTTGTGAGAGGCTGGAAGTGGTTGGCGCGAGGCGAGGCAGAGGGAGGCCTAAGAAGTATTGGGGAGAGGTGATTAGGCAGGACATGGCAATAATGCGGATTTCCGAGGACATGGCCCTTGATAGAAAAGTCTGGAGGTCTAGTATTAGGGTTGTAGGATAGGGGCTTCTAGAGCTTTTCGTACTTCTTTCCCGGGGCTAGGTGGGGTTTGGTAGGGCCCTCTATAGATGTCTTGCGTTTTGTATCGTGCCCCCTATGGTAGTTACTGGTAGATGTTATTGCATGCCTTTTAATTTATGGTTTTATGTGTAGTTAACTATTTATGCGATTTCTGCTAGAGTCACTAATGCTCTTTTGCTTTTCTTTTTCTTTCTCCTCCTCTTTCTCTTCCCTTTCTCCTGAGCCGAGGGTCGATTGGAAATAGCCTCTCTACCCTTTCGGGTAGGGGTAAGGCCTGTGTATGTATTACCCTCCCCAGACCTCACTTTGTGGGAATATACTGGGTAGTTGTTGTTGTTGTATTGTACTATTGTAGTGTGTTTTTAATCCCCTTGTATAAATTCCAGGTTCCGCCATTGCATAGGACAATATTGAAAAGAATGATCAATTTTAAGATCATAGATTGACAAAATGAAGCACCTTAAATCTTACATGTACTAGAAAATAGGTTCACAAGAAATACTCCAAGTAATGAAAATTTGTAAAACCTTAGAAACAAAGGAGAAATGCAACTTGATGAACTGGTCTTCTATTGCTTTCATTTCCTACATCTTGCTCTAATTTGAGCTCATTCCCTTTATTCCAAAAAAAATCTTATTTTCAATTCTCTCATATGTTTTCTGAACCTATATAATACATAAACACCACAAGGATCTCACAAGAACAGAGGAAAACATATATTTATTACAATTCACCTTATCAGGTTTACCCATCCATTTTACTTCACCGCCAAGTTTTTCGTATGTGGCCGCCAATGTACCTGAAAAATAAATCCAAGAGAAGGATCTCAGTCTTGAATCTAGAGAAGGAGAAAGACAAGATACAGGGTGGAAGGCATAATGCAGTTCAATGATAATTAGAAAGAAATGCATGAAGTTGATGAGTTCCAGCAATTATCAAGCTAAGAAAATAGAAAGAAGAGAAACCTAAAGAGTAAAAATGGAGGAATTACTCTTGAACAGAATCTCTAGACTCAATGGTAAATTCAGTATCAATGAGAGAGAAAGAAGAAGACTAGTTTATTGATATTAAACTTCACAAAATCTGAACAATACAATCAGTAAGGATCAAACTATATACTAATACAATTAGCGGGAAAGTTAGTTATAACTAACTTTTGGAAGTCACATCCCTAACAACCTTCCAAAAGGAGTGCAAGTCTTCCCAAGTACTATCTTCAGGTGGTGCATTTTTAAGTTGCTTGGACTCGGGTGCGGGTATCCGATACGGGGACGGATCCGAGTATCGGATTCGGCAAAATCTAAATTTTAAGATTCAGGGGTGCGGATCCGGATATGGATACGGGTGCGGGAATTCGACTAATAAAAAATAGAGCTATAAAAATATTGTAAATTTTGAGAGATTTTCTGTGAAAAACTTATATGAATATTGTAGAATTCAATCTTTCTTTCTCCAAGATGGACATTATTCCTTCATTGTCCTAAATCTGTTTTATTTTTTATTTTGAGAAATCAAAATCTCAATTTTTCTCCCAAATTTGTTGATGGACTCTGATCAAAATGTCCGAAGTCAGTTGACCGAATCCGGGACGTATCCCGTCCCCGTCCGCACAACTTAGGTGCATTTAACCATTTCACCAAGACTTGTGTGATAGCCTTGCCCTGCTTCTTAGCTAATCTTCTGTCCATAATAACTTCAGGTTCCAATAAAACATGGCCAGAGTCAGAATGAACAACAGGTGATACTGCAGAGGCAGTGTGGTTGCCCAACTTCTTCTTCAACAAGGAGGTGTGGAAAGTGGGGTGAATCTTAGAATGAGGGGGTAAATCTAAGGTATAAGCAACAGATCCCACTCTGCTATGATCTTGAATGGGCCAAAGAACTTTGCTGAGAGTTTCTGATAGGCATGATCCTTCAAAGAGAGCTGCCTGTATGGTTGAAACTTGATGAAAACCCAATCACCTACCTGATAGGACCTTTCAGTTCTATTTTTGTTTGCCTGCATCTTTCATTCTATACTGAGCTCTTTCTAGATGATACTTTAGAGCCCTCAAGGTAGCTTCCCTAGCCTGCAAACTCCAAAGGAGTAATGTTTGTGGCTGAATGATAGGTGGAGGGGGCTTCTGTCCATATACTGCTTCATAAGGAGTAATGTCTGTGGCTGAATGATAGGTGATATTGTACCACCATTCTGCCAGGGGTAACCATAGTGGCCAATCTTTGGGTTTTTCAAATGTCATACATCGTAAATAGCACTCCAAACATCTATTAACAAACTCAATCTGCCCATCTATTTGAGGATGATAGGCAGAAGAAGTTAAGAGTGAAACTTTCTGCAATTTGAATAACTCCTGCCAAAATCTGCTGGTGAAAACCTCGTCCCTATCAGAAACTATGGTCTTGGGCATGCCATGTAACTTAAACACCCAATCCATGAAAACTTGAGCTGCATCTAGAGTTGTATAGGGATGTTTGAGTGTCATGAAGTGAGCAGCTTTCCTCAATCTGTCCACCACCACCAAAATAACCTCTTTACCCGCAGCTTTAGGTAGATCCTCTATGAAATCCACAGAAATATCATGCCACACCTTTTCTGGAATTGGTAAAGGCTGGAGTAGGCCAAGATATGCCACATTTTCTCCCTTGCACCTCTAACAAGTGTCACATTCTATTATATGCTTGTACACATCTTGCTTCATCTTCTTCCAATAGAAATCCTGTTTTATCCTCTTGTATGTAGCAGTGATTCCAGAATGACCTCCCATAGAACTGTCATGATAGAATGTTAGTAGATGCTTCCTCAAAGACGGGTCATCTCCTACCATCATCTTACCCTCCCTGCTGAGTATACCTCCGGTGAAGGAATAATAAGGCTTGGGATTAGAAGATGACTGAATACTATGAATCAGTTTTTGCAATTGTAGATTTTGATCCCAGCTGAGCTTGACAATTCCAATAACTGTGAAGAAACTCCAGAAATACTGAAGAGTTGAATGGCTTCCCCCTTCCTTGAAAGAGCATCTGCTACAAGATTTTCCTTCCCCTTTTTTATAGGATATGGTGTAATCATATCCTAACAGCTTACTTCATCAAAAAAAAATCATATCCTAACAGCTTCACCAACCACATCTGTTCACTTGGAGTGGTGATTCTTTGCTCCAATAGGTATTTAAGGCTATGATGGTCTGTCTTGATCACAAAGTGTCTGCCCAAAACATAAGGTCTCCATTTCTGAACTGCAGTTACCAAAGCCAAGAGTTCCCTTTCATAAACTGACAGAGCTTTGTTCTTTCCTGACAAACCTTTACTGAAGAAAGCTATTGGCTTGCTGTCTTGCATAGTACTGCTCCAATGCCTTCACCTGAAAGATCAGTTTCTATTACAAACTCCTTAGAGAAGTCAGGCAGTGTTAGAACAGGAGCAGAGGTAATAGCTTTCTTCAAGGCTTCAAAGGCTTCGGTAGCCAATGCATTCCAAACAAAGCTCCCCTTTGTGAGTTAATCATGCAGTGGTCTAGCAATCAAGCCATAGTTCTTGATGAACCTTCTGTAGCACCCAGTAAGACCAAGGAAACCCCTCAATTCCTTCAATGTTTTTGGTTGAGACCAACTCAATACTGCTGGCACCTTCTGTTGGTCCATGGCTACTCCATCATTACTGATGACATGGCCCAAATAGTGTATCTGTGTAACTCCAAAAGCACACTGGCTTTTTTTGACAAATAACACATGAGACCTTAATAACTGGAAAGCCTCTTCTAAATGAATCAAATGATCTGTCCAGCTGGAACTATAAATGAGTATGTCATCAAAGAAAACTAAAGTGGATTTCCTAAGATAACTGTGAAAGACAGGTTCATGAGACTCTGAAAGGTGGAAGGAGCATTAGTCAAACCAGAGGGCATGACCATGAATTCATAATGGCCATGGTGAGTCCTAAATACTGTTTTAGGAATGTCCTGCTCAAATATCCTAATTTGATGATATCCCGACCTTAGGTCCAACTTTGAAAAATATTTGGCTCCATGTAACTCATCTAGCAGCTCCTCTATAACAGGAATTGGAAACTTGTCCTTTACTGTATTGTTGTTCAACTCCCTATAATCCACACACATTCTCCATGTTCCATCCATTACAATAGGGGAAGAGTAGGGACTGGTACTGTGCCTTGTCACCCCATAACTCAACATCTCATCTACCATTTTTTCAATCTCATCTTTCTGAATAGCTGGATATCTGTATGGTCTCTCGTTTATTGGAGTAGTACCTTCTTTTAGGACAATCCTGTGATTATGTGCCCTTGAAGGTGGTAATCCGTTAGGCTCTTCAAATATGTCCTTGTACTTTTGCAGAATCAAGTCTAATTCTGCAGCCTTTTCTTGGTCATGGCCTTCTAGTGAAAACAACCCAGCAGCTTCACTTGAATTCTCTCCTGCTAATACCCTCATTGATATCATGCATAACTTTGCTGGCTTAGCAAGAAGCTTATCCATTCTCCCTGCCTGAATCAACTTGGCAGCAGGAGGTTGAATTACCCTTAGAGAGATCTTCTTGCCCATGATAGTAACTTGCCCATGATAGTAAACTCCATCTTAAGCTTTTTGAAATTCCATAGGATATCCCCTAAAGTAATCAACCATTGGATGCCCAGAACCATATTACATCCTCCAGTAGGCAATACAAGCATATCAAGAGTCAAAAAGGGACTCCTTGTTTTCCACACCAGTTTTTTGCAAACATAATGGCTTTACACCTTAGTGCCATCAGCTACTGATACTGCAAAAGGAGCTACGGCAGTAAGAACACACCCTAACTTCTTGGCAGTGTTAAGGTCCAAGAAATTATGGGTACTACCAGTATCAATAAGCACATGAACTGCCTACCCTTTTACTGACACAGTCACCCTCATGGTCCTAAAATCATGTGCACCATTCATAGCATGCACAGATACATGAGGTAGAATAGACCCCTCTGCATCAGTCTCTAGACCTTGAGCTAACATGGTTAGCAACTCTGCTGGATCCAACATGACATCTTCCTCTACTTCCACAATTCCTTCTCCTTCCTCTACTTCCATAGAGAAAAACTGCCTTTTCTTCTTGCACACATGTCCCACAGTGTAGTTCTCATCACAATGAAAACATAACCCCTTGCTTCTTTTTTCCTCCATCTCCGCACTAGTCAAGAGCTTAGGATTTTTGTAAGTTGGTTTAGAACTATTAGGGTAAGAAGGCTGTTGTTTTGGAAAAGTTTGAGAAGGTTTAAATGGTGGGTGATTCCCTCCTTCAGAAGAGAAGGGAGCAGACTGAAATCTTTGGACATTTCTGGGGGTAGGGAGGATGGCACTAGAAGAAAAAACTTGTTTCTGCCCTTCTAATGTTTGCTCTTGAATTCTAGCTAAACTAATAGCTTTGGCTAGAGATCTGGGTCCTAACATCTTAACATGCAGACCAATTTCTGGTTTTAAACCTCTTAGGAAACAACTAACAACATACTCCTCTTGCAACTCGACTCTATTAAGTAATTCATCAAAATTATCAACATAATTTTGAACAGAAGTTACCTGCCTGAGATCCTTGAAATCACCCATGGGATCATCAAAAAGTTCAGCACCAAATCTGGCATAGAGATATCTTACATACTCTGCCCATCGAGGTCATTCCCTAGTCACTCTAGACTTCATGAAACTTTGATGCCATGACAAAGCTCGACCCTCCAGTTTGCACGAAGCTAATTTGACCTTAGATTCCTCGGGAGTTTCATCCACATCGAAGAATTGTTCGCATTTGTACAACCAATCTTTTAACCTCGTCCCATCAAACCTAGAAATAGCCACATCTACTTGATAATTTCTGGCGGGATGTGGATTCTCAACAGGTCTGGGAGCTCGAGGTTCTATCTGTTCTTCATTCCTATCCACAGCTGGGCCATTTTGGAGTGGATTTCCCCCACTATTAATCATCATTCTTTTGATCTCCTCCAAGGCTTAAGCCATTCTCGATTCTTCAGAATTGATCAGTTCTGTTACAGAATTGACCACAGTATCCATAGATCCTTTGAGAGCATCAACATCCTCGCGTAATGCTGCCATGCGAGTACGGTGATCACCCATTTCCCGTCCAAGTAATCACTCGCTCTGATACCAATGATGCGTTCCAGCAATTATCGAGCTAAGAAATGAGAAAGAAGAGAAACCTAAAGAGTAAAAATGGAGGAATTACTCTTGAACAGAATCTCTAGACTCAATAGTAAATTGAGTATCAATGAGAGAGAAAGAAGAAGACTAGTTTATTGATATTAAACTTCACAAAAGCTGAACAATACAATCAGAAAGGATCAAACTATATACTAATACAATTGGCGGGAAAGTTAGTTATAACTAACTTTTGGAAGTCACATGCCCTAACAACCTTCCAACTAACTTCTAACTACCCAGCTTCTTATTCCTTGCGTGAGCTACTGATTTAACTAACTACTGATTTAGTAATTGGACTAATAGGATCGTAACAGAAGTCAGTTGGTGTGAGAATTAGTGGAATCTTAAGAAACAAGATACTTTGCCGTCTTAAACAGATTAATAGAAAAACTGAATGCTAAAACCTATGCTGAATCCCTTATTTTATAAAGGCATGTTCCCTCACGTACAACGTAACTCAACCATCCAAAGCATGAATACAAGAAAAGCATTCTTACCGGGCATAACACGCAGAGCCCTAGCCTCAACAGTTACAAAATCAGGATTTGCTACCACCATCGGAATTCTTTTAGCAGCACACTGCTCCAGTATTTTCTCAAGGTCCTCAAGTTTCATGGGAAGTGCGGCACCAGAAGATAGCCCCAAAGCTTCAGTTCCGTGAACCAAAATAAAATCAGCTTCTTGAACATTTTCCACAACTTCTAGTCCGAGGCCCTAACAAAAAAAGGAGTGCCACTTAGTTGAGAAAGACAACATTTTCTTTCAATTCAAACACTCATGAAAAACAGTGGAGACAGATGCAAATGAAACTCTTCAAAATTGGCACATAAGAGTCACATTTGGACACTATTTTAATTCTAATGAACATATAAAGCTTGATATACCTCAAGTGATATAGCACCCCTGTCACTCCAAGTCATGTGAATACATGATCTTCCCAAGGAGGCAAACCAAGCGTCATCTCTCCTGCCCATAATCAAATGTAAAGAAACACATTCACTTACTTATATGGGAAAAGCTAATGCAAATACCTCATTAATTTGACATTCTTTCATTTGGAACTGGGGAATGAGGATTAAGTGAAAATAACAGACAACTAATGAATGAATAAACGATGCACTGGAGAATTAGTTACTTCACCATTTTTAGTTGATAATCTGTAGTTCAATGCTCATCTAAACTGATAGACACGACATGTGATTTCCTTAAGTTTCTGTTCAAAATAGTGACAGTTCTAAAAGGCATTGCAAAAAACGACATAATGTGAGGGATGAATGAGAAAAGAAGCAGTGATAATCGTTGGTGTTGACTATGTGGGAGGAACCAATTGGTAGATGAAACATCGACTGAGACATGCATAATACAAGAAATTTAAAGCAGCTTATGTTCAAACATCTTAACTGTTTGAAGTTAAATTTAGAAAGATCAATAGAAAGCAAATAGATTCTCATATAAGAGACCTATATGCAACAGATATGCTAGTGAATAACTCCCAAATTGATGATCAATAGAAAGTTAGCAATAAAATTATTCAAAAGGAAATCTACAGAGCGCAGACATGCTACTGAACAAAATCCCCAATTGAACCATAATATAATTTGTTCCGTATCTACTTAAACGTAAAATATGTAACCTTTGAAGGTACTGATGCGTTAATTCTCCACTGGTAATGGCACCGATAAAGAGTGACGGATCAAATCCAAGGCTCCTCAATTTTTCCAGGGTAGTAGATGCTCTTCTTGAAGAATTACTAATGATCACCATCTTTGCACCATAAGTTGCCAACTTTTCCACTGCTTAACATCATTAGTTATCCACTAAGGAAAAACTAAAACAGTAAGGAACCGCTCAAAGTATATATAGACAAGCTTACCAAAATCTCAAAGCTAACAGATGAAAACGTACATGTCGAAATGGCACCAGGATAAGGTTGTTTCCCATCATGAAGCACTCCAAACTGATCCAGAAACCATGCCTGAAGACAAGTTACAGTAGAATCTTTAGAAAGATACATGAAAAATGGTTCACATGCTGAGTACATTAAAACCTCAGTTCAAACACAATTCTTAGAAATGTGTAGATGCATCTACGTATAACTAGATTTAATACCCTAAGGATCAACCATCATACTTGCAGCTCCGATGAGCGTCCCAACAACCCAATATCCTCTATTCATCCCATTTAGAGGAAATATAGTAAACTGACTAAGTACTACAATTATTTAACTCTCCAGAGCAGATACTGCAACATTCATGTGATTGATATAGCATTAAAATACTCTCCTTGACGATTTTCTAATGATTAGTTGTCTTATATTAATCAAAATGTTCTTCTAAATGAAAATATTTTACAAAAAACAGGGGGAAATGACTTATCGTAATTGATGGGCGCAAGTCATTTTCCTCTATAGCTACTGATCCATGTATCTCGTTCCAACCAACATATTAACATTATTGGCAACCTTCAATACTCGAATATCATCAAGAAACCACCCTCGCCCCCATCTCCAGATCCTACTATTGAATATCCCACATCGGTTGGGATTGGAGTATTGGACTCCTTATATGGTGTTGGACAATCCCCACCTTTTGGGGTTGAGTTAGGCCAAGGTTCATTCCTTTATCATAACTTAACTACCTTAATTATTGTTTTACCCCGCACCTTGACTAATCCACCTCAATATATACTTCAACCTGCTTTAATAAACCACCCTAACACGGTAAAATGATAAATAAAGTGGCATTCCAAGTCTAAGAAAACTTCGGGAAAAATATGTTCCATAGAAAAAAAAAAATTGCATCACATAGAGCACAAAGTTTGGAACTTTTTTATCCCATTTTACATTTTTACTTGTCGGGGCAACATTTATGTTATTCCTAATCGACATTTCACCTATGTTCTTAATACAGTAATTATAACCATGTTGCAAGAAAAATATCTGATTTTTTGACTGTCAGATTAAAGAACATTCAGTACCTTGAATCGGCGAGTTTCAGCTAGCTCTTGAATTCCATTCAAAGTTTGAAATTTTAGCTCGTTTGGCTTTGATGATTGAGCTGATACGCATCTTCCAATCATGGTTTTACTTCTTTCTCTTGTGTGTCTGAATTGCGATTGAGGTTTATTGTTCT
>MU681993.1:4109-16046 GCA_026770625.1 Nicotiana glauca | reverse complement strand
AAGGATTATTATCACTGTTTCCATGATGTATAGCATGTTTTCATGATATCAGTCCTGAGTTAAATATTGTCTCGAAATGGCTAATAAAATTCTAAGGCTTTAACACCTAATTATAATTTCTGATAATTGGAACTAAAAATGGTAAGTTTGACTGTGCCTGTGTGGCTTGCATGCATGTAGCTGGACTGATAGTGGATCGGGCTGTACACCGCAGCGGTGTGATATTGATATTGCTCTTGGGCTGTAGGAGCCTCTCCGGAGTATGAACCCCACACAGTGAGCGCTGGGTACCCAATGGATCGGGCTACGCGCCGTAGCGGTCATGTGAATTTGCATTGCATCCATGCATTGATATCTATTTGCTTTATCTGTCTCTACTTATTGTATTACACTGTTAAATGTGTAGGAGTACTGGTTTAGCTTCACATTGTTGTATTTTCGGGATTTCTTACTGTCAGTCATTATACATGTCTATTACCACTGAGTTGGAAGTACTCACATTACTCCCTTCACCACGTGTGCAGATTCAGGTACCCCGGGAGTTTAGCTGAGCTTTTGCTGATCTCAGAGTTTATCCGGAGTTGTCGAGGTAGCTACTTGACGTCCCAGGACCCGATGGCCCTATCCCTTTTTATTATCTTTCCGCAGCTTTTGAAACTATGTATTATTAGAGTCTTATTACACTGTATTGTTAGAGGCTCTAGACTCATGACCCCCAGGTCTTTGGAAGTTTATTCTGTATTATCATGATATTCAGCTTATTTCTATCTATCAGCTTAATCTTTTAGCTTCATTGTTGTTAATGATATTCAAATGATTGGTTTTGAGCTTCATGCTCGGGTTGAGAGTGTAAATGGTCGGGCTTGCCTAGCAGTTGTGTTGGGCGCCATCACGACCGGGATTGGGGTCGTGACATATTGCTTGCTAGAAAGTTTTGAGTGCTTGACCCCCCTTAATAATACTTAAAAAAATAATTCAAAGCTACAAGACTAGACTAGAATTCGCTAGAGAAACATAATGGAAGTACTTGAAATAAAACTACTCTATTTACAATGAAAATGACTTAGTTTTCTAAAAGGCAGCAACAGGTCTATTTTCAGCAGCATTGTCTTTGGCATCACGGTCTACGCGCGCGGTGTTGTTGGAATCTGCGTGCGGCTGGGTGCTGGCGAGGGATATCGGTGGGGCAACAGAGGCACCTGCACGCTTGTCACTTGGCACGGGCAAGACCATGGGGCCGTCTGTGGCGCTAGGCGTTGGGAGACTTTCTAGGACGCCACGGGGCGCGCCCAAGGGGTCATGGGGCATGGCTGGAAAGCCGCCCATGACATTCTCCCCCACCTGAGTTGGAGACGTCCTCGGTGCCTTACTTGCAAAATAATCTTCAATGAGGCTCTTGTACGCTTTGAGGTTTGTTCCCCTCTCCCAAGTATTCTCCTCTGCATCACAGCCCTGTCATTTTACCAAGAATTCTTGGTGATCTTGCCTTGAGGCATGAATCATTCTGTCATTAAGGATAGCTTCAACACGCCTTTTCCCGATTGAATTGGGACCTCGAATACTGGGTATTGTAAGCTGGCTCCTTGAAGGATCCTCCGTGTCTTCTCGAAAAGGTTTCAGGAGACTGACATGGAAGACATGATGAATTTTCCACCAAGCTGGGGTATCCACCCGGTATGCAACTTTCCCAATGCGCCTCTCAATGGACAAGGGTCCAATATATTTTTGCAATAGGCGAGGGTTATGGACTCCCGCAAATAAGTACCGCTTTGGGATTTTTACCATCACTTTGTCTCCTACTTGATATTCAACAAAGCGACGATTTTGATCAGCATGCATCTTCATCCGCTTTTGAGCTTTGACAAGATAGCTCCGCACTATCTCCAGATTTCGCTTCCACTCTTTTGAGAAGCTAGTAGCTCGAGGAGACTTAGCCGTGTTTGGTGCATTTACAATGTGTAGGAGTAGCGGTTGCTATCTGGTAACAATTTCAAAAGTGCTTTTGTTTGTACTAGAGCTCTTTTGTGAATTGAAACACAGTTGAGTAGCATCTAGAAGCTTCACCTAATTCTTCTGCGATCCGGTTACAAAGTGGCGGAGATATTCCTCCAACATACCATTGAACCGCTCCATCTGGCCATCAGATTGTGGATGAAAACTTGAGCTGTGACTCAATTTTGACCCAAGGCACTTAAAAAGTTGGGTCCAAAAGTTTCTAGTGAAGCGTGAGTCGCGATCACTAACAATGTCTTTGGGCAGGCCCCAATATTTGACGATATGAGAGAAGAAGAGTCGAGCTGTATCTTCTGCTGATATATATTGTGGGGCTGCAATGAAGGTGGCATACTTGGAAAACCGATCTATCACAACCAAGATAGTTGTAAGATCTTCGACCTTGGTCAATCCGGTGATGAAATCTAGGGTAACGCTTTCCCAAGGTCTCTTTGGGACAACTAGTTGTTCCAAGATTCCCGCTTGTGTCAAGCGGTCTGACTTGTCCTTTTGGCATACTAGGCAAGTCTTCACATACTGAGCGACATCATCAGCCATTTGAGGCCAATAATAGGCACGATGAAGTAATGCCATGGTGCGTTCTTCACCGGGATGGCCAGCCCACAGAGTATCATGACATTCCGCTAGAAGAGTCCTTCGCAGATCTCCTCCTTTTGGAACATAAAGTCAGTTCCCTTTGACTTTCAGAAAACCATCTTCCACGTAGAACTGGTGAGTCTTGCCCTGTCCTACCAAACCAACCAAATACTGAGTAGCGGGATCCTTTGGGAGTAGATCCTATATCTGGTCCTTGATGGAGGTGGCTACTTCGCTCCCCCTTAGGGTGGCGAGTAGGCATACCGATGCTAGATCAGCTCTCCGACTGAGTGCATCAGCAGCATGATTGGTCTTTCCACTACGGCACTCCAGAATGAAGTGGAATTTAGCTAGGAGTTCCTGCCACCTGGCCTGTCGACCATTCCTCTTTGACTGGGTCATGAAATGGCTGACAACTGTGTTGTCTGTCTTGACCACGAACGGGGTCCCCAGCAGATAGTGCCTCCAAAGGCGCAAGCAGTGGACGATAGCCAATAATTCTTTCTCATGGGCTGTATAGCGCCGCTATGCATCCTTCAGCTTCCGACTCTTGTACGCCACAAGGTTCCTTCTTGTAGCAACACTCTGTCGAGGGCATAGTCAGATGCATCCGTTTGTACCTCGAATGGCTTGGCCAAATCAGGAAGGGCCAAGACGGGGCTACTATACATAGCCGCTTTTAATGCGTTGAAGGCATCCGCTCTCCTTGGTCCCCAATCCCAAGGTGTGACCTTTTTGAGGATTTCTGTCAATGGCACTGCTTTAAGGGAGTAGTTCTTCACAAACCGCCGATAGAAGTTGCATAGGCCAAGGAACGCCCTCAAGGCGTGGACATCCTTAGGTGGCGGCCAATCTGTGATGGCCTGAATCTTCTGTTGGTCTATCTTGATGCGTCCTTCCTCAATGACATATCCGAGGAAGTAATTTTCTTCTGAACAAAGGAGCATTTGGACAGCTTCGCATATAGTTCATGCTCCCGCAAACGAGCTAGGACCTTCCGCAAATGCACTAGGTGTTCTTCCAATGTTTGGCTATATACCACAATGTCATCCAAGTAGACCACCACAAATTCGTCAATGTACTCTCGGAAGACTTGGTTCGTCATGGTGCAAAATGTGGCTGGAGCATTAGTCAAGCCGAATGGCATGACTAGAAAATCGTACGACCCATATCTTGTTACACAAGTCGTCTTGTGCTTATCACCCTCTGCGATCCGAACTTGCCAGTAACCTATCTTGAGGTCTATCTTGGTGAACACCGTCGCACCACCCGGTCTATCGAACAAGTCTTCCATCAAAGGGATATGGTACTTGTTCTTCACGGTCATTTTGTTTAGAGGTCGATAATCCACACAGAGTCGCAAGCTGCCATCATGTTTCTTTTGGAATAGAATAGGGGACCCATATGGGGACTTTGAGGGTACAATAATCCCTGTATCTAGCATTTCTGTCAATTGTCTTCGGAGCTCGGTGAGTTTGGGTTGTGACATTCTGTAAGGCGCTCGGGCAGGTGGCTTCGCGCCCGACACCAACTCAATTTCATGGTCCACAGTGTGCCTAGACGGGAGCCACTTTGGCATGTCTTGTGGCATGACATCTTCAAACTCCAGTAGTAACTCCTTCACGGGTTGAGGAATGGGACCCGAGGAGCGTTCTATATCTTCAATGCAGAGGGTTGCCAGGAATGTAGGCTCATTCCTTTTGACCCCCTTCTTCAGCTGCAAGGCCGAGATGTTCTCAACGACCATCTTCATGGGCAGGCACGGGATAATGCAGGGCTTGGCCCTATAGGTTCCCATCATCAGTAGCATGTCTGCAAATGGTACAGGCATGGTATTGGTTTGCCTTAGGAATTTCCAGCCTAACAATCAGCTCAAAGTCATCTATGATCACTACTTGCAGGTTGAATTTTCCTTCGTAAGGGCCAAACTTCACCGGTACATCTTTGGCTATACCACCCACTGGCTGGGGAGGTGAGGGTATAGCCTTGACACTGCCTTTACCTTTCCCTACAACAAGACCAAGGCGCTCCACCTGAGTCGAGGCTAAGTAGTTGTGGGTAGCACCCGTGTCTATCATAGCCCGAATGGGCTTGCCATTTACCTTCATCTTGACGAACATTAAGGTCCTCTCTTGTTTAGGAGGAGTCTCTTCATTCGCCTTCTTTTTCCCTTTCTTCGTAACTGGACGTGGGTCTTTCTTCTTATGGATACTAGTACTGGTCTCCGCTAATGCCTCAGAGATGGAACCAATAATTGCATTAAAGGTACCTACTGGTTCAGTCTGGTCCGCATCGTCTGAGTCGTCATCCGTCCCATAATCAATAGCTTGATGGGCATTCATGTGTGCATGTGGGCATTCATTGTTCCAAAGTGGTCCGCCGCAATGACGGCATCCTGAAGGAGGCTTTCTCCCCCGGTCATTGTTGTTTGACGCAACACTGTTGCTGCCTGAGGAAGGAGCCCAATATTTGTTTGAGTTTCGATCTCCCTCGCTTTTTCTAGGACCACCATTGCTAGGCTGGCCCCCTTTGAACCCTGCTCGGGCAGGCAGTTGAGGCCTGTCCTTTCGAGCTTCCATTTGATAGTCCCCAAGGCATTCTGCTTGGATCACCTTGAGAAGGGTATCTACCCTTTGTCTCTATAGCTCCACACGGGCATAAGGTTTCAACCCTTCCATGAAGGTGAAAAGTTTATTACATATCCTACTCGGAAGACCTTGGTAATACGAGTAGGGTTCTACCTGCATAGAGAGAACACCGCTTTACTTTTAATAGGAAATGCGGTTATTGTCCTTGTCCCCCTTGTCGCATATTCTTAGCATGACTGCGGAGAATTCTCGCACGTAGTCCTGCACTAAATTTGTCTGGTGGAGCTCCCGTAGTTTTCTCCTTGCATTGTATTCAACATTATCGGGGAAGAAATACAGGTGTATAGCTGCCTTCAGTTCTGCCCATGTCTCGAGAGCATCTTCATCGGCCTTGATGGCTTCGTACTTCACCTGCCACCAGAGTTTAGCATTACCCTAAAGATACATGGCAGCAGTTGCTACCTTCTTAGCTTCCTCCAGGTCCCCAACAACATCGAAATATTGTTCGACGTCAAAGATGAAGTTTTCCACTTTCTTGGCATTCCTAGCTCCACTGTATGGCTTTGGATCAAGAATTTTCAGTTTCTTTGTCGTGGAAGCGGAGTTCACAACACCTCCGATTTGGTTTCCACCTCCTTTGAGTAGGCCTTGTAAAGCAGCGTTGACAACATTGAGCTGGTCTGTCAATTTGTCAATAGTTTATTGCATGACAGTCACCTTTTCTGCCTCTTGTGCCTTGTGGGCTAAATCCTCGGTGCGCTCCTGTTGGAGCCCCTCGAATTTCTCAAAAATTTTGGCTGCCTCTGTGGCTGCCGTCTGTCGGTCTCCCTCAGAGTTACGACTGATGTTTTCAACGTCAACTTCGACCTGAAGCACCTTGCTGTCCAGGTCGTCCAACCTTTGCAGTAGGCTAGTTCTTGGTTCAGGCACCGTATCCACAATAGGTCGCAATACCTCAACCGTCCCTTCGAGAGCCGCAATACGGTCCCCATGATTCACCATGGTCAGAAATGGTGGTAATATCAATACGTTCCCATGTCTGATGTCGAGCCTAGGCTCTGATACCAACTGTAACGCGGCGCCTTCCTGAGATTCCTTAGGAAGGGCAACGTAAGGCTAAGCAACTGATGTCACTACAGTTGCTGTCCGCCAACTGAGGTCTCCTCCGTGCGCTAGACTAGATTGTTAGTGCCGCACAGGAAAACCAATATCAAGAGCAATTGAAAGAACAGAAATTAGAATTGAGAATGAAAGAAAGCTTGATTGCATTAATTAAAGCTATTACAGAAAAGTAAGGCGGTATTGATGGGGAGAGACACCAGTACAGAGAATTGTTGCTTGCTAGAAAGTTTTGAATGTTTGATCCCCCTAATAATACTTAAAAAAAAAATCCAAAGCTATAAGACTAGACTAGAATTCGCTAGAGAAACATAATGGAAGTACTTGAAATAAAACTACTCTATTTACAATGAAAATGACTTAGTTTTCTAAAAGGCAGCAACGGGTCCGTTTTCAGCAGCATTATCTTTGGCATCATGGTCTGCGCGTGCGGCGTTGTTGGAATCTACTTGCGGTAGGGTGCTGGCGAGGGATATCGGTGGGGTGACAGAGGCACCGGCACCCTTGTCACTTGGCGCGGCCAAGACCACGGGGCCGTCCGTGGCGCTAGGCGTTGGAAGGCTTACTAGGACGCCACGGGGTGTGCCCAAGGGGTCATGGGGCATGGCTGGAAACCCGCCCATGACAATACACGCGTTGTCCACGTTGAAAATTTTATCTTATCTGTGCTCCAGTAGGAAAATGAAAATATTATTTTATTTTATATACACAAATCAAAAGAAAAAAAGAATTAAAACAAAATATTAGGAGTAATCGATCATTTTTCTCTCAAAATAGTAGCCAGTACACCTCTCCCCCCTCCCTCTCTCTCTCTCGAACTTTCTCTCAAATCCTCGCAATGTTTCCCAATTGTTTGCCGATTATCTGCGATTTCTTCTCCATTTTCAAGTGCTTTTCAGCAGTCTTCTTTGTATATTCAAGTAGACAAATATAAATGTTAGTGATTGAAACTTGATGTTTTGAATAGGGTTGAAATATGATAGAGTTGAATCTCGAAGTTTGATAGCACACTGATACATAGACAAATCTTCAAAGTTTTTCTCCACTTCCACTCTTGCTCAATTTATTTCTCTTTTTCAACAAACCCAAAATAACAACATTTGCTTGTTCTAGAAATTATGGATCACACCACTCGAAAATTTACAAGTTACTCAACCTTTAACTAGTGACAATGGACGAAAATTAGAGACAAGAAGAAAATATATATCACAAACCTAACAAAAATATACTAAACTTGAACCTTCTAAATAGCACTAATCTCACTATATTCATACTTTATAGTTTCTGCATCCAAGAAATATCCTACCGGCCGGATTAGCATTTGACCAGAAATTTTACACATGCTCAATACCCACATCTATAAAGTGTATTCATGTTTAATATGGGGTATGTCGGAGAAAAATAGGATAGAAATCTGGAAATGGGACTAAGTAATTTAACTAATAAAGAAGAAAATCAAGAATTATAGGAAAATATATGAACTTGAGTTTGGCTTCGATAGAGGACGTTATAAATAGGAAGAAGAGGGATTGTAGCCGTTGAGATGTTATTTGGGGGCCTGTTTTTGCTGTTTGAGAGTTCTGTCACACGCCATAGTAACTAAATACCACTTGCTATGCCATGTGGCAGATCAAGTGGTTTCTAAATTCATATAGTCAAGTGTAGGGGACCGGGCATAGATCGGGGAGGACACTAATAATATGTGCCAAATTTAAGGGTGATTTAATGTATTTTGCCATTTGTTTAATAATGATGATCGTTCATGATGGCCTCTGAACAAGGAGCTATTCATCCGTCACAATTTTTATGTTAATAGAGTGTTAGCATTTCAATTTCAATTTGCTACACCTAGAATGAATGGAGAATACCTAAACCATGTGAGAAAATGAGATGATTTCCTCCTCACTCGCAACCCTCCCTATTTTCATATTAGCGATCATAAATTAATTTTCTTCGTCATTTTAGGCGGAAAGAAGAACATAAAACATATTGTCCTGGTGTCAAAGATCCAGTAGCGTTTTATTCACATATTCATATATTCACGCTTTCCCTTAAAAAAGAATCTCAAAATGACTCTTTCTGTGAGAAAATTCAGCATTTGTTAGATGCGATACTCTCTTCTATTTAGGCACTTCAATACTCATTGAGTTTCTTTGCGTTACATTCAGATATGCATATTCTAACGATAGTGAAGAGTTTGGCGATGACGAAATATTGACGCTCATAAAACCGCTCCCTCTGTCATCAAAGGATGTAAGAAGTCCAACAAAAGTGAAATCTACGCTGGCTGGAAATAGGGCATCTAATAGTGGTGATGTGGAAGAAGACAAGACGGAGTATAGTGTATAATTTTGTTCGTACTACTATAACAAAATTTGTCATGAGAAGGAAAATTGTTTTTAGAATCTTGTAGCTGGTATTCTCTCTGTAAAAATTATTGAAATACAATAGGAAATTTGTTGTCTGCCATTGCCGTTCTTCATTCATGTTTGTTTCAGTACTTATTGGATATTATGATGCTATCCACAAAAAAAAGTTGACTTTTTTCCGAAATGTTTTCACTTTTTTTTTGAAATTAATGTTCGGCTATAAAATTTCTAATTTTCTATCACGATCCGGATTTCCAACCCTCGGGGGTCGTGATGGTGTCTACTCGTAGAAGTTAGGCAAACCACAAATCATAAACTCCTAACTCCTTTATTTTAAATCCTTTTTATCAATCATAATAGCAAGCATTAAATATTTAAATAACAGCGAAAATATGAAATTAAAACGGAAGATTTAAATTAAATAAGCTGAATAATAATGCGGAAATCAACATATGCCTCTACCTAAGAACTGGTGTCACATCACTCATGGACTACTAAGAGTACTAAATACAACCATTTGAACGAAATATAACACTGTTTGTCTCGAATACATGATATAACAGAATGAAATATAAGATAGAGGAGACGTCGGGCTTGCGGACACCTGCAAGGCTACCTCGGAGTCTCGGTGGTCTGAAGCCTGGCTCCTGAGCTATGGCTGCTGTCCGGTACCTGGATCTATGCAAAAGAGCACAGAGTGTAGTATCAGCACAACCGACCCCATGTGCTGGTAAGTACCTAGCCTAACCCCGGTGAAGTAGTGACGAGGCTAGACCGGACTACCACATAAACCTGTGCAGTTATACATATATATACAGCGGAATCGAGATATTGATATGACCAATCAATATGGGAGTGGAAGCATGCTATGGGGAAAGTAACAATTCCAAGTAAAAGTCATTAAGTAGCGAAGGAAACAACATAACTCAAACATCAATAAACAATCAGAAAGCAGCAAGTGCACGGCATCACCTTCGTGCTTTTACTCTCATCCTCACCAAGCAATGATATAATAAAACATGCACGGCATTACCCTTTGTGCTTTACACTCTTTCCTAACAATAAAACAAACAATGCACGACATCACCCTTCGTGCTTTAATACTCTTCCTCACCCAAATAACAATCACAGACAAGGGGCAAGGGAATAAACAAAATAATAATAGAAATCCCGGCAAGGAAACACAATTAAACAATTAAATCCTGGCAAGGGTACAACATCAATAGTCTCAACATCCCGGTAAGGGAAAATAATCAACAAAGCAACAATATCCCGGCAAGGGTGTCACACCTCCTTTTTCCTACACCCCCAGAAGGGTATAAGGGATAGGGCAATTTTTCCAATTAAAGGACGATTGAAACGGGATTCATTTATTAAGAGATTCAGAGTCACCACTTGGGAGATTTATGGTGTCCCAAGTCACCGGTTTGAATCCCGATTCGAGGAAAAGAATGACTCTGTTTTACAGTCCGCAAATCAGAAATCCAGGTAAGGAATTCTGTTAACTCGGGAGAAGGTGTTAGGCATCCGAGTTCCGTGGTTCTAGCAGGGTCGCTCAACTGTTATATTTGGCTTAATTATCTGATTTTTAACAGTTATGAACCTATGTGCAAATTTTAGCTTTAATCGCTTTTATTTGATTTTTTTAGAGAGGAAATTGCAACGTTATTAAAACATGTTTCGAACCATGTCACATAAATGCACCCGTGGTTTTGACATATTCTAACACCGTTGATTTTTGGATTTGGGTTACATAAATGTGAACCCGAGTTTAAGAAAGTAGATTATTAAAATGCGCGCCTAAAGCAACTATGCATTTTCCACTTTGCGAGGGCCATGAAAAATTCAACTAAATGGCACACCTCGAATTCTAAGAATTTTAAAAGAACTAATTAAATGAGGGCCACACATTTGAGATTTTATTTGGCGCGGCGCACCTCAATTCCATTTTAAAGGAAACCACACACTAAGATTTTGAGGGCCATAAGCTATATCTTACTATAGGGAGACCCTATATCTAAAATAAAATCAAATAGGGAGTGGAAACTCTATATCGAAAATAAAATCAACTAGGGAGTGGAAACCCTATGTTGGAAAAGATTACCAGGTTATGCTGGCATCAACCAGGGAGTGAGACCCTATGTTGAAAAAGTGATACTACTGAATTGTGTATCTATGCTAAAATAAACCAGGAAGGATTTTTTTTCAATATTTTTTTAGAAAAATAATCATCATTTTTTTTCTTTTGAGAAAATTATTCTTTTAAACAAATTTCCCGAATGCTTTTTTTTTCCTTCAAATTATCCTAGGAGAAAATTCGTCAGACTAGGTCTTTTATCTTAGGGGAAAGATTCATCAGACTAAGATTTCTATCCTATGAGAAAATTCATCAAGCTAGGTTTCCTATCTTAGGATAAAGATTCATCAGACTAAAATTTTTATCCTCGGAGAAAGTTCATCAGACTAGGTATTTTTGTTATCTTGGGAGAAAAATTCATCAGACTAAGATTTTTATCCTAGGAGAAAGTTCATCAGACTAGTTTTTCTATCTTAGGAGAAAAAATTTATCAGACTAGGTTTTCTATCTTAGGAGAAAGATTCATCGGACTAAGATTTGATCCTAGGAGAAAGTTCATCAGACTAGGCCTTTTTGTTATCTTAGGAGAAAAATTCATCAGACTAAGATTTTGATTCTAGGAGAAAATTCATCAGACTAGGTCCCTTTTTTTGTTATCTTAGGAGAAAAATTCATCATACTAAGATTTCTATCCTAGGATAAAATTCATCAGACTAGGTCTTCTATCTTAGGAGAAATATTCATCAGACTGAGATTTTAATCCTACGAGAAAATTCATCAGACTAGGTCTCCTTTTTTTTGGTATCTTAGGAGAAAAATTTTTGACGACCCAAAGGGTCATCACCGTATTTCTCCCTTTCTCCGCGCTTCCGAGGCCTTGGAAATCTCGATGGTGGTTACCTCGGTTTGCATGCGCAGTCAAGGCACGAAGCCGAAAAGTTTTTATGTTAAAATATGTGAATTATGTGAAACATTTGAAGAATTTTGATATTAATATTGATATAGTTGACTTTGGTCAACATTTTTGGTAAACAGGCCTAGATTTGTGATTTGACGGTTCCGGAAGGTCCGTAGAAAAATATGGGACTCGGGCATGTGCCCGGAGTCGAAATCCGAGGTCCAGAACCCCGGTAAAAGAATTTTTCTGTTAAATTGTTTTCTGAAATTATTAAGGAAAAATAGAAATGAAAATGAG
>MU681987.1:113076-152743 GCA_026770625.1 Nicotiana glauca | reverse complement strand
TTCAGACAGTAGGATGCAGAATGCTCAGTAGTGGTATAGAAAAATAGAGAGTTGTAATGGTAGTAGTAAAGAATATTTCAAGATAGAGATGTGAATTCTGATTTTATTTTCAGTCAGAAATGATGGAGTGAAGAAAGGAGAATGTATTCATACTTGAAGTCAGGCAGGCAAGCAAGGAAAGAAAATAATCGAGTATCAATCAGAAAACAATCAGCAGAAGGAAATTCCTTTAATCAGGGAGTTCAAATTTGAACAGTAAAGGACTGGAGTTATTTGAGGAAAGGGAATCAAGTAGCATATCATGCACAGTATGCAAATAAGGGGTAGATTCATAAGGGAAAGTTTAAAACACACGGTTTAGGTAAATAAGGCAAGAAGTAAATCAACTAGTACATAGTAAATCAGGGAATCAAAGATTCGAAATCAATAATAAACTAAGTCAGAAAATAAGGGGATAGGAATGTTCAATTTAGACAAGGAAGGAATCAATCAAGTTCACACAATGTCAGTCTGAGATCAGTACCCAAAATCAAAGGTTGTTTGGAGAGGAAAAATCTACATATAAAGAGTGCATGAGTTTTTAGAACATGCGAGGCTGGATTCAAAATAGAGAAAAGTGTCATGCAACCAAAATTAGTGAGTAGGGAACTATTAAGTAAGGAGAAACATCGAATGGCATGCAAAAAGTCAGATGAAAGGTCTTGAAAAGCTTAGCCGGAATCAGAATCACATAGAGAAACAAAGAGAGTTCGGAAATTTGGGGTTGTTAAATCAGATTAACTCAAAGAAGAGAAAGCAGACAAAATCACATACAAGTGGTCTGAAAAACTCGACTGAAAACCCACAAATTCTAGGGTTTCTGCTATTAATCGAGTGTAGAGATGAAAGCCAATAAATCAGGTAAGAATACGTTCAGAAAAACCCACAGGAACTAAAAAAATATTTTACGAAAAATGGTGAAAGAAAATACAATAAAAGGAATCATAAGGATCGGTAGAAGAAAGCATAGTAGAAGAAAACATGTAGGAATCACAGTAGGAGCACATAGGAGCCATGGTAGAGCAAATACAGTAAAAGAAACATATACGAAACATAGTAGAACAGGTAAAATTGAAGAAACCCTAAGTCGGAGAAGATGAACAGTTTTGAAAGCAAAATTTTGAAAGAGATTTAAGAAATCGTTTGAAAACCTTAAAATAAACATGGATCTAGAGCAGATCTAGAGAAAATAGGAGAACCTCGGGAGGCTAGGGTTTCAGAAGAACCCTAGAAGTGAGAGAGGCCTGGAAAAAGGGTCTGCTCCGAGTCGAATGAGTCAGAGATGGACTCATAGGGCTAAGATATGCCGGAGTTGAGCCGGAGATAGTCGTAACACTCGAATCGGCGGAGATCTGAGCGAAGAACTTCAAGCTCGAACCTTGAATCTTCGAGTAACAGGGGTATGGGGTACGTGAGGGTGAGTATAGGCTACCTAGGGCTTGGGACGCCATTGATTCCGGTGAAATAAGGTGGAAACCAGTGGAGTGGGGCTAGGGTTTCGGAGGGAGACTAGAGAGAGTTTGAGACGAAGGGATTCTAGGGGCGGCTGATTTGAGTAAATGAAGTCGGGTTTAGGGGTGTTGTGAAATTAAAAAGGAATGGGGAGATCGTGGCCGTTGATCATTGGAGATCGTGGCCGTTGATCAAAATGATCAACGGCCTGGATTAAAACGATGGCCGGATGGGTTTGTAAATGGGTCGGGTAGTTGGGTCGTTTAATTGGGGTTAATTTGGGGTCAAATGTGGTTATAATTGAAATGGAAATAGGCTAGCCTTTGAATAACCACTTTTACCTTTTTTAATTAATTAATATAGTTAAAATAAATTTTAAAACAAATTGAAAACACAGTACTAATTGATAACATATAAACATTAATCTAAAAATATCTGGAGCAATTTTATAATTATAAAATGCGGTTAATTATAACATAGGCTATAATTGCAATTTTGAACAATTTAGCTTAAAAATATCGAATAAATTTATAAAAAATATGCAAAAATCACCTTAATTATATTTGGTGTAAATATAATGATGGAAAATAACTGACTCACAAAAAGGACAAATTTAGAATAATTATTGAGGTTTTATACTGTTAAAATAGACAATAAATTAATTCTAAAAATTTTAAAAAAATTGGAAAAAATACTAAAACCTCTGGGGATGCTTATATATGCATATGAATGCTACTTGAAAGTATTTTTGGGGCATAAAAATACATAGGGAAAAATTGGGTATCAACAGTCATTGAAATGGATGGCAGACTGGCTAGGAATGAATTGATAGAGTTTATGGCCAATGCCGTGTGAAAAATAGGGTAGTCTCCAGCATCGTGAAGGGTGTAAAAGTAGAGTTTGATGCAACCAAATTGGGTGAGATTCTGGACATACCTAGTGAAGGGTATGATGATTATACTAGGTAGAGGTGGCCTTGTCTTGATTCTCTCCCTATTGCTCTCCAAATCACTAGAAATTTTTGTGATGCTGCAAATGCTGAAGATGTACCTGAAGCCAGATTTGTTCAAAAGAGTGAGATAAGACCTGTGTACAAGGTCTTATTTGAATTTGTGAACAAGTGAATGCTGCCCAGACATGAGAGGAGGCATACTGCCAACTATATGGACCTGGTTCTTATGGAGTGCCTTGAGAGTGGAAAGCAGATAAATTGGCCTGCTTTTATTATCAAACTACTGGACACGGTCTTTAAAGGATACAAGGCACATGTAACTCCATATGGGTTCATACTCACAACTTTTGTGGACAGGAAGGGTGCCTTTAAAGAAATGAGAGATGACATCAAGCAAAGAGCATTTTGGTGTTAGGACCTTATTGGCTTGTGACTATCCTATCAATGCCACCCCAGTTGAACCTGGTTCATCTCTGAAGACACCAGTGAATAGCAAGGTTAGGGCTTTGGTTCAAGAGTGTGGAACTAAGGATGCTGAAATTGCTAGGCTTCAGGCTCGTGTTACTAATTTGGAAGCTGAAAGAGATGGGCTTCGAGCTGAGCTAGAAAAAGAAAAGGAGAAAAGTGAAGGAATGCTTCAGAATATGCTCAACCTTCTCCAATCCCAGCCCTCTAGTTCCTCCAAACCTTAGGTCCTCCAGTTCTTGTTTTTCCGAACCTCTATAGAACCCCTAGTGACCCAGATTCGAGACTTTTCTGTATTTTGTTGCTCATGTTTGAAAATTTTTCTTTCTTTTTGCGGTCTGTTTGTGGAAACATATCCTAATCAATGACAATTTGCTTTTTCTCTTATGCTATGAAGATTCTGATATTAATAGTTAATTTTGTTTGTTGGTTGTTGATTAATTGAACCATGTTTTCACTAGAAGTTGCCCCAGTGGCTATTAGTAATTATTAAAATCTGGGACTCACAATATTTGCAACTTTTCGATGATGCCAAAAGGGGAAAGAGATATTGTGCTTTTCTTATTATTCTGAATAATGTGATATTTATAACGTGATTAAACTTGGTCGTTGATGATAAGTTAAAATTTCTAAGTTAAGTGTTGATGATTAAGCTGAGTTCCACATGTTATATGATCAGTACAAGCACATATTTTGTCATCATCATAAAAGGGGAATTTGTTGGCCCAAGTTCATGTGAAGTTTTGAAGAATGACAAGTGAACTCAGTCGTGGACCAGGTCCATCATGTGAGACACAATGTTTATCAACCTATACATGTGAGATGCACGTGAAGGAGATAAGTCTCAAGGATAAAGTAGCAATATCTCCCGAACTGATAAAAAAGGTTGCATATTGGATAAGGAGAGGAAGTCTCCCTATGTGAAGATAACACAATCCAGATCAAGGATAGGGTTGGAGTTTGTATTATTCAAGGACTCAACTTTGATGGAAGATCAGCAATTGAGTCTCAATCAAACTCTGATTACTAACTCATTAACTAACAGTGATTGTTCTCTTTTATAGTTATTGCACAAGCGCAAAAGTAAAACTAATTTGAGAGCAAAAGAGCGAGGCAATTTTGCAAGCAATTTATGTGAAATTCAAGTGTGCATTCCTGAAGCTACTTGGACAAGATAGAAGAACCAATTCCATTGTGTTTATTCTTATTCTAGTTCAACTGTAGTAGGTGTTTTAAAGTTATACCTTTCCAACTTTTGCAGAAGCAATTGTAATAGGTACTTTGAGTATTCAAGTTATAGGCTAACTTGAAGGTTTCGCAACAATTGAGGCAGTGTGACACACTGGGATTAGAGTTTAATCCTTAGGTTTACAAGAGTTTTGGAAATGTTGTTTTGGCTCAGTGATTTTAGGGGAAGTTTGGAAAAATCCTACTGAGTAGTAGATCGTGGTTTTTTCACTTTTTGATCTAGGTGTTTTCCACGTAAAAATCTCTGTGTTCTTTATTTTATACACTCTTAATTTCGCAAATAGTAGTAGTAAGTACACCTAGAAGAACCAGGTTCTTCTAAAGCGAAAATTGGGTACCACACAAATCACCCCCCCCTTATGTGGTATTGATGTTTAGAACATCATTAAGTGTTTTTGAGAGTATGAGAGTTCGAGTTTGTCTTAAATGGGAAAGGAGAGGGGTTTATATGGCACTAGACTAGGGTACATAAACATGGGAATAATCAATCAACACATTTAAGGAATAACTCAATACATTATTAAGGCAAGTTAGAGATAACAATGCATAGACGCGTATGATAGCAATCAAACCAGTCTGGAAATCAAAGATTCTCAGGTAATAATTAAGGCAAGAACAGATAGACAAAATCAGTAAGAAAATTGAAATAAGAATCGAAATCCTAATTTTTAGGGTAAGTAAAATCAGTCAGAATAATCAAAGGAAGATAACATGCATATACAAAGCTATAGGAAAGTATTGAACAAAAAATAAGAGTCATAACGGGTATGAGCCCTAATTTTAGGGCAAATAAGCTGGTCAACAAACTTACCAAAATCGCAATAGAGTGCATATAGACGAACATAAGGGAACATTAAAAGAGATACTCAACAAAAAATCGAACTAGGACAGATCTTAAAAGATCTGAGCCCTAATTTAAGAGTAAGTAAAAAAACCAGTACTAAAACCACAGAAGATTGCACAAAAGTTTTAAGAAGATATTCAACCATAAATGGGGCTAGAACATATCTTAAAGATCTGAGCCCTAGTTTAAGGGAAAATAAATTAAATAAAACCTTTAATAAAAAAATCGCAAAGAAAATAGACATGCGATGAGATTTTAACAAAAATAAGAACAAAAATTAAGCATGTCTTAATATATTTGAACCCTAATTTTAAAGGTAAGCCAGAATCAAAAGAATCTCAGAGATTCATACTATAAAGAAACAAAGAATGAACATAGATGGAAAGAAGTGAAGGTTTCAACCAAATTTGGTTCAAAGCAAGAGAGATCCACTTGCCATGTTAGGAAAGTGATTATGTAATACGATAATCGGTTAACCAGTAATAGGAGACGACTAATAATGTAAGGAATCGTCTATGGATTCCATCTCTGAGTTGGAATCGAAAGGGAAAACGGGATTATAGCGCTAGGGTTTCAGAAGAGGAAGAGAGCATTTAGGAGTTTAAAGATGGTAGATGATAGGGAAATAGGAGGATTAGGGTTAGGACTGGTTAATTAAAAGGGAAGGATGAACAGAAGTCGATTAGAATTAACGGTAAATGCGGCGGGTCGTATAAAATGGGTACCGATCGGGTTTTAATAAGGTGTTATTTGGTTTGGGCTCAGGAGATATTGGGCTAGTGTAAAGTTGTTGGGCTTGTGTATTAGGCAGTTTTAGATCCGAAATTAATTAAGAAAAGGGCTAGATTTTAAATACCCAATTAAATGAATAAAAATTTTATAAGAAAATAATTAATAAATAACAAAAATAACACTTGTGCATGAAAATTATTTAAAATAATTACTTAACATTATAAAATTATTAAAAGTTATTTTTCTGTATGAATAGTGTAATTGTGTGTATATGTGCTATTATTATAAAATATTACAATTTTAGCCTAAAACTATTCAAAGCTTAATATGGATATAAATGATGAAAAATTAGATAATAAATTATTATATAAACTATTTGAGATGCAATTGATAAATATTTATACGATAAAAATGCAGGAATAAATTGATTAAAAGCCTTTAAGAATTATAGAAAATTATGAAAAATGATTGTATACGTCTATAAACCAAGTGATTGTGCATATGCACTATTTTAAAAGTATGTATATATATATATAAAACATGAGGGAAAAATTGGGCATCAACAATATGTACTTTACTTTATGTTTTGATGATCCAATAAATTTACTATCCAGAATCAGATAAGAAACATGTTACACATTTATAAGACCTCAAATTCACAAGATTCCAGGTTGGGACAAAGCATGGAATATGGTTCAACTCTTCAGAGTGGAAGGAATAACTGAGGGACCAAGTCGCTACCAATTCTCGAGGAGACTGTACGAAGTCAACTCTGCAGCTGGAAAGCCGATGCCTGCACACGCTACCGTGCAGAACAGTGCTGCAGCCCACTTTCTAGAGAAGACTACTTACCTACCTTGCTTGCACCATTGGAAATGATGTCAAACATGTATATATGCTTTCAAAGGAGGTAAAACAAAACATTAAACACTTAGAGATCTTACTCAAGCTCACCCACGTGACGTTTTAGCTGGTAAGTTTCAAGTCCATCAAGAACAAAGAACAAAGCAACTACAGACCAGTTCCTACATCTAGTTATTGTGTGTCCTTAGTTGAGTTGTAACATTGTAATAGTTCTTCGAACTGTAATTCCTATCCAGCTTATTTAGAAGCACTTTATAGGAACATCTTTGTATACCTTAAACCTGCGTGTTTAAGTCTTGACTAGAGTTAGTCAAGTTTTAAAGTCTTTGTAATAGAGTTATTGCAAAGTGGCTTCTAATAGGTGTATTACAAGCTAGTGTGAGATTAAGAGTTTAATTCCTAGGTTGCATATGTTGTAATCTGAAAGTTTCTCAGTAGTGAAATTGAAATACTACAAGGGTAGGTCGTGGTTTTTAATCCCATTGAGCTGGGAATTTTCCACGTAAAATTCCTTCTGTCATTTAACTTCTATTCTCTGTATGTGTAACTCTCAAACCTGATAGAGAACCCGGTTCTCTATAGAAGTTGGTGGACCCTTATAGTCTATCATGGTTCTTCACTGTGACTTTGGTTAGCTAGCAATAATCAATGCACATACGCATAGAACCATCCTTTTTCTTCACAAACAAGATAGGATCACCCCAGGATAACACACTAGGCCGAATGAAGCCCTTATCAAGCAATTTATGTAGTTGTTCCTTCAACTCATTTAACTCAAAAGGGGCCATATGATAAGGCGGAATAGAGTTGGTCAGAGTGCCTAGCAACAAATAAATGCCAAAATAAATAACTCTATCGGGCGGCATGCCCAGAAGATCAGCTGGAAACATATCAAGGAAATCTCTAACTAGTGGGACTGAATCAACAGTAGGGGTATCAATACTGATATCCCTCACATATGCTAGATACACTTCACCCCCTTCTCAACCATTCATTGAGCTTTCAAAAATGAAATAACCCTGTTGGGAGTATAATCTAAGGTACCCCTCAACTCTAATCGCAGTAAACCCAGCATAGCCAGCATCACTGTTTTGGCGTGATAATCAAGAATAGCATAATGGGGTGACAACCAGTCCATGCCCAAGATAATATTAAATATGCCATATTGAGCAATAATAAATCAGCTTTGGTCTCAAAACCACTAAGAGTAATCAAACACGACCAATACACATAGTATACAACAAGAGAATATCCCACATGAGTATACACATAAATAGGGGAACTCAAAGAATCCAGAGATACGCCCAAATGTGAGGTAAAACAAGATGATACATAAGAATAAGTGGAGCCTGGATTGAATAGAACCGATACATCTCTTTGACAGACTGGAATAATGCCTGTAATGACAGAATCAGAAGCAACAACCTCTGTACGAGTAGGAAGGGCATAGTATCTAGCCTGACATCCCCCTCTAGGGCGACCTCTACTACCCGACCTCCACCTCGAGTTGGCTGAGCAGGTGGGGTGGAAGTTGATTCAATAATCATAATCGAGGACCTAATGGAACATATTGTGGTTAAGTTGTATGCGGAGGGGAACCCCTTCTAAGTCTCGAGAAATCCCTCACCAGATGGCGAGTGTCGCCACACTCAAAACAAGCTCTAGGAGGACGTGGCGGCTGTGAATAGCTCGAACCAGATCTACCGAACTAACCGCTGATAGCACCCGATGTAGGAGACACATTGGATACTAGAGGTGCATAATAAGGCTCCTAAGGTCTAGGAGGAGTAGGAATACCACTGGCGGCTAGAAGAGCTGAATGAATAGGGCGACTCATATAACCCCTACCATGATGAACTGCAGCTGGGGCACGGGCAGGGGCACGGGCACCAACATAATAGCTTTACTCTCGAGACCTCTTTGCCTCTCTCTCCTCCCTATCTCGAGAAAGCATGCTCTCCATTCTCCTAGAAATACTCACCACCTACTGATACGAGATATCCATCTCTAACTCTCGGGTCATGCTAGTCTTGATGCTAGAAATGAGTCTCTCAATAAACCTGTGAACCCTCTCTCGAACTACAGAAACCAGGGCCGGTATGTCTAGCAAAGTCACTGAAATGGACTGCATACTCTGAAATAGTCATGGTACCCTGGCGCAACTGCTCAAACTTTATGCGCCATGCGTCTTTAAGGCTATGAGGGACATACTCTCTAAAACCCATATGAGAGAACCGAGTCCATGTAAGGGAAGCTGCCTCAACTGGACTGTCTAACTCATAAGTATGCCACTACTGATAGGTTGCTCCTCGAAGCTAGAAAGTAGTGAAAGAAACCCCACTCGACTATACCATGTCCATAGTACAGATGATACGGTGGAACTCCTCCACAAATCCCTGAGCATCATCTATCACTAGGCCACTAAATATAGAAGGGTCATACTTATTATAACTCTCAAGCCCACGCTCCTCCTCCTCTAAAGCTGATGCCCTAACCTCGGGGCTAAACTAAAGCTACAGGTGGTATCGGTATAATATCTAGAATCTGATCAACCTGAACCCACAGATCAGGGATGCTGGCGGCGGGAGTCCATGCTCATTCCCCGGCCTAGGATGTGGGTGGAGCAAGGTGAATCAGCACTATCAGATATAGAGTGCTGTACATGCTCATGAAATGCGGAAGGGTCTGTTGAAGAGCTGGAGTAGTAGTAGTAGGCGTATCATGCACCTGTGCTTCAACTGGAGCTGCTGGTGTCTCTTCCGTAGCAGCTCGCTCGGGTGCTCTGGATGCACCACACAAACGTCCTCGACCTCTACCTTGGCCCCAGCGTCTAGTGGCTTTAGTAGGGGAAAAGCTGCCTGATCATTTTCGGTAGCACGTGTCCTCACCATCTATAAGAGAATAGAAGACATGAGTTTAGAATTTCGAAGTTAATAATCTCGCACGACCGGGAATCAAATGAAATAAAAATTTTCTAACAGTTCCATAGCCTCCCGAAGATATATACAAATGTCTCCTAACTGATCCGCAAGACTCTAATAAACTGGCTTGTGACTCACGACTCCAATAAACCTAGAGCTCTAATATCGTCTTACCACGACCCAATTCCTCAGTCCATGAACTATCTTGATGGCACCTAGTTTGTACGATTAACAGATGAAGTTAATAAGCAGAAACTATGTCACTCGGCATATACCATAATCATTTACTCTCAAAATCCAGAATATCGCAAATCACAAGCTTCCAAGAGTTTCTAACTACTCTATACATTAATGTTTGAATAAAAAAAGGGGGAAATTAACACGAAGGGATAGAAGAGGACTCTGAGCTCTGCGGACGCGGACAGATGTACGTTGAAGCCTCTTGAAGCAACAATCATGCAACTAGAATCGAGGCTGAAAGCTGGTACCTGGATCTGCACACAGAAAATATGTGCAGGAAAGGGCGTGAGTACACCACAACGGTACCCAGTAAGTGCCAAGCCTAACCTCGATCGAGTAGTGAAGAGGTCAGGTCAAGGCCTTACTGAAAAATATATAATAAAATAGGGTAGAAATGAAATATCATTGTAAAATAAAGACTAAAATTAAACATGAATGAAATTATAGAAGTCAAAGGCTAGGTACACAGAAATAACAACAGGATACCTTCCAGGATACTGTCCCATAGTTCCAAACGTAAATGCAGTACACGGGATTCTACCAAAATACCATTCTGTAGTCCCAAAGTAAATATACAGTACCGTACCATAGTCCCAAAGTTAATATGCCATGCAGAGGGATCTCATGGAATACCGTTCCGTAGTCCAAAAGTAAATATGCAACTCAAACAGTAGAAACAACAGCTACGACACAAAATTCTATAGTTTAGACTAAGTACAATTCAAGGAGAACGGGAAATTTCATTGATCACGCTGCACAAAGTTCAGATGAGCAAGGCAAGTAGGCATGTTATTCTAGGCTAGCGAGGTACTACACATACTAATATATCTCAAATAAGAACAAGAACAGGTTATTACCCAGTGAAAATTGGGTTTTACAACAATTATCTCGTGTATGTACTTGCCACCTCACGTACACAGTGCTCACATATCAAACAATATCAAATTCTAAAGGGAGCCCCCATCCCACAAGGTAAGGCAAGAGACTTACCTCGAACTAAGCTCAATTCAATCCGAGACAATGCTCTTTCCACTTATATCCGGCTCCAGATGGCCCAAATCTAGCCAAATCAATTACATAACGTAAAATATAGCTATAAGCAACTAATCTAGCTAATGAAATCAAAGTGGGCGCTTTATTGGTAAACTTGATTGTATTCCCGCGCTCACCAAGTGGATGCCTGACTGCTGAACTTGAATGTATTCTCGTTCTCTCCAGGTGGGTGCCATGACTGCTGAACTTGAATGTATTCTCGTGCTCTCCAGGTGGGCGCCACAAAGGGCGCAGGGGATTGGGAATCCATTGCAAGGAGACTATACACTTAGGCATGGGTTAACTTTGGGCATTAACAACAATAGGAAGTGCTGACATGCGTGTAAATCAACCAGAACACACAACAGATAAGGGAAACATGGAGGTTGTGATCCCAAAGGGATCAAGTTTGGGTCATGAACAACAATGTTCAATGCTGTCATGCCCAAACCAACCACAGATACCAACTACAATAGGGATAGGGATTAAAAGTCCACAAGCTATGATAAATAACAAAAGCATTTATTCAGACAGAAAGGTAGAACATAACTTGCATTAATAATGGAACTATTTAAATATAAACAGGAGGCAAACTTGAAGGAAAGAAACAGTAAAGAAACATGTTGTTGTTGATGCTGAAAAATTAATCATAACATACTCGTTAAAGAAGCAAAGTGCAATAAAGAAAGTAAGCAAGACTTTAAAGTATAGCCTTGGCTTTCAGCCGGCTAAGCAGACAGTAGCACGAGTAGTAATAATCAAGAGAGAGTTTTCTTTTTGAGTGTAAGTGTGTGTTCAGAACCAAAAAAAAAGTTCGTGTTGTGTTCGTTAATGAGAGAGCATATATATAGTTTGAAGCTAGGTAGAATAATAAGGTAAGAATCAAAGTCAAGCAGTAATTATAGAACTAGGTATCAATTAGTATCAAATCAGTATAAGTACTTCTTTTAATTAATGGAATCAATTCGAATGGTAAGAACATGTAGCAAATAAGGAAAGAAATCAATGGTAACTGGAGCATAACATATAAGGAAATACTTCAAACATAGTAGGCACACAGTAAACAATTAGGTCTAGGTTCATAAGGTTCTAATAAAGGAAATAATATAACAATCAATTAATAGCATAATTAACCATAGAATAAGGTCAGAAAAACATTCTATAAGGTAAAAATCAGTAGAATAATCATGCGGAATCAGTGAAAGATCAATCACAAGATTCAAAGATGCAAGAATGAGAGATAACACTGATTTACCCCCATTCTATAAGAACGGACACATGGTAAGCAAAATCAAAACCCTAAGAGGTCGAGTAGGAAAAGAATCACATATGAAATGAAAGATTTATGCAGAGCATAGTTTGAATTAGTAGGCTTAAGCATGATACATGTAGGAGAAGTGAAGAATCAGAAGCATTCGTGAACAAAAATAAGGCAAAATCACACAATAGGCAAGGATAACCATAATATGGAACCCTAACAAAGCAAACATAGGACAAAAGTCACAGAATCATATAAACACACAGATTAACCGAACATATTATCAAAACAAAACTCAGAAACCTAAGGTTAAGGCTAAGAAGTTAGGGTTTTCAACATAGACGAGTTGAAAAAAGAGGTAAAAACACAGAATCCTTTGAGATATAGAAGTTAAAACATGAAGAGTCGGTTTAAATAGAGTGTAGAAGAAATTTCGAAAAACCCTAACTTTTAAAAGAAAGTAAAACAACTTAAAATCGATGATTTTTCAGAAGAAGCTTGAGAATAGTGTAAAGACATAGAAAGAAACAAACTTAGATTTCCAAAAATAGCACAGATCTTAAGAGATTCTAACAAAGTTAGGTTTCAAAGAAAACCCAGATAGAAACGGAAGAACCTGCTTAGGACCTCAAAGATCGTAACAAGTACAACATGATTTCGCTCGAAATCACACTGAAGTAGCCAAGAACAGAAAAAATGAAAAACCCTAGATGCAAGTCGATGTGGCCCAGGGCCCTTGAAGACCTCAGAGAAGAGCATGGCATGAGAGAAGCCATTAGAGGCTTAAGAGATGATAAGAGGTGGCCGGAGATGGCCGGAGATGGGAGGTCGGCAGTTTAAGATCAGGGTTAGGTTAAGAGAGTTTGAGAGTAGAGAGGATTTTAGGGCGGTGGGGTTGGTCGTGAAAATGAATTAGGTTTTGGGGGTATATGTTAGTTTAATTAGGAAAGGAGAAATATGGATCGTTGATCAAAATGATCAACGACTATGATTTGACAAGAGCCGGGCCAGGTTGGTGTATTTGGGGCTTGGGTCGGGTAATTTAAATAGAAATTAGGCTGGGTTGGGTTTAATTTAGGCTGTAATTGAAATGCCAATCTGGCTATAATTTAAATAGCCAATTTTCCCTATTTTAATTTATAAAAAATAATAAAATAATTTCTATAAATAAATTAAAGGTACTAAAATGATTTATAGTACATAATTAATTATTTAAAAATACCAGACCTAATCTTGTGAACATAAATGCAATTAAATTTTAAAAGAGGCTAATATTGCAATTATATACAATTTATTTTTAAAAATACTAAATAAATTTGTAAAAATGAATAAAAATTTCTTTGGCTATATTTTAACATAAATATGAGAATGCAATAGGTAAAAGTACCAAAATGATAGTTTTTGAAGTAATTATATAGATTTTGTAGATAACAAAGGGAAAAATAATCAATTTAAATCTTTGAAAGTTGTGAAAAATAAAAATAAATCACTTGAATATACTTATATATGCACATATATGCAGTTTTGAAAGTATTTTGCATATTAAAAAATATACGTAGGGAAAAATTAGGTGTCAACAGCTGCCCCTCTTTACCCGGAAAGGATGAAAGAGTTTTCGGGTAAAGAAATGATGGCCAATTTTGACCGAGCGAAATGATTTTGGAAGATTCAGGCTGCACCCTAGCTTCTGAGCTGCCTACATATCCCTGGTAGTACAGGAATCAGGCTGTATGTAGTTCAGGATTCACCGACGGACTATACCGATGAGGCTATTTTGAGAATGGACGCAATATCTAAGGCTGGGTGAGTGGACGGTTTACGGGAATGGTTAGGCTTGATGTGGCTGCGGGCACTGGAGTGGGCTCTTGCCGGGCGACCGTTGCTTGTCGTTTTTACCTGTAAATAGAAACAATACAAGTGTATATTGTGCATAAAATTAGACATGATGCAAGTTCCCATTGGACCATGAATGCTGCCTTCAGACGGTTAGGATGACGTCCTTAGGCTATGAGATCCTGGGCCATGAAGCATATAATAAAGGATTCACAGGCTATGAAATGATGCTCTTAAGCTATGAAAATGGTGCCTCCTAACCATGATGCCTTTGAATAATGATATGCAAGAGATTGAAAAGGATCCTCAGGTCATGACATGGTGTTCTCGGTCTATGAGGATGGTGCCTCCGAACGATGACGCCTTTGGATAAGTTGGCAATATTTTATCCCATGAAGGATGCAGTAGCATGCGTCGATCTTTTAGTCGTTCAAATATTGAGATCTTTCAACCGTCCAAATATGGCGATCTTTCAGCTGTGCAATGTGGTGTGAGGCGATCTTCCAGTCCTGCAATGTGGTGTGAGGCGATCTTTCAGCCGTTCAATGCAGTATGTGGCGATCTCTCAGCCGTGCAAATGTAGTATGTGGCAATATTTTAGCCGTGCAATGCAGTATGTGGCGATCTTTCAGCCATGCCGATGTAGTATGAGTCGATCTTTCAGCCGTGCAATGCAGTTTGTGGCGATCTTTCAGCCATGCAGATGTATGGGGCGATCTTTCAGCCCATGGAATGCATTATGTGGCGATCTTTCAGCCATGCAATGTGGTATGGGGCGATCTTTCATCCATGCAATGCAGTATATGGTGATCTTTCAGCGGTTCAATGCAGTATGTGGAGATCTTTCAGCCGTGCAGATGTAGTATGAGGCGATCTTTCAGCCCATGAAATGTGGTATGGGGTGATCTTTCAACCCATGCAATGTGGATGGAGACAGTGTTTAGTCTCGGAAGGTAGAATAGTAGCCTTATGCAATGAAGAAATGCAGATGGAAACAGTGTTTAGTCTCGGAAGGTAGAATAGTAGCCTTATGTAATGCAGAAATGCAGATAGAGACGTCGTTTAGTCTCGAAAGGCAGAATAGTAACCTTATGCAATGTAGAAATGCAGATGGAGACAACGTTTAATTTCGGAAGGCAGAATAGTAGCCTTATGCAATGCAGAAATGCAGATGGAGACAACGTTTAGTCTCGGAAGATAGAATAGTAGCCTTATGCAATGCAGAAATACAGATGGAGACAACGTTTAGTCTCGAAAGAAGTAAAATGGCAAACGGTACTGGAGCTTTCTTAGCCGATAGCAGGTTGCGATATTGTGACTGTTGGGGTCATTATGACACACGGAATGTCGCTGGTGCATGTGGATAGCAAATGTGGGTAAGTGCAACGGTCTTGAGAGTTGTATTCCTGAACAATGTTTATCTCATGAGTGTATAGTATGTTTGGATGATTTCACAATCCAGGTGTCTGCATCCAAAGGAAAATCGTGAGTTTTGTAAAAGAGGAGGTTAGTTCGTATCCCCGCTGGCTTTGCTTGACCTGCTTGGCTTTGATTTGGTGATATTGTATGTGTCACTGGGGTAGCGTCACTGAAAAAAGAAGTTTTAATGATAGACATGCACGATTTGGTAAAAATATAACATAAATGTATAATTAAAATATTAATTTTAGATGAACTGATGATTGTGACGCGGTTCGAGACATTGCAACCTCTCTTACTATGGAATTTTTAGGGTTCTACTCAAAATTCTGCCCCAGTTTGATGGGTTGATGCTTCGGACTACTGCTCGTGCGGCGATCAGCTGAAATTTCTTCAGAATTTTGAGGGTCCTCCTCAAAATTATGCCCCAGTTTCCAATTTTGGGGGGAAGTGAAAGTTTTATTGAATTGTGATCAAACCAATAGGGCTGCCTACGCATCCCCTCTTAAACGGGAATCAGGTCAGGCGTAGTTCAATTTACATCACATAGGGAAAATATAAAGATTACACATAGTAGCGCTTGACTGCATCTGAATTAATTGGCTTCGACCAAACTTTTCCGTCCATTTCTGCAAGTATGAGGGCTCCTCCTCTCAGAACCCGGTGAACCATGTATGGACCTTTCCAGTTGGGAGAGATCTTCCCTTTGGCTTCATCTTGATGCAAAATTTTTTTCTTTAACACCAGCTGCCCTAGTGTGAACTGTCTCAACTTGACTCTCTTGTTGAAGGCTCTGGACATTCTGTTCTAATAAAGTTGACCATGACACACTGCGTTCATTCTTTTCCCATCTATAAGAGCTAGCTGCTCGTAATGACTTTTTACCCATTCAGCGTCGTCGAGCTCGGCCTCCTGTATGATCCTTAAGGAAGAAATTTCCACTTCAGTGGGAATGACGACTTCTGTACCATAAACAAGCATATAAGGTGTTTCCCCAGTTGATGTGTAGGCCATGGTGCGATACCCCAATAAAGCAAACGATAACTTCTCGTGCCACTGTTTGTGCTTTTCTATCATCTCTCTTAATATCTTCTTGATATTCTTGTTGGCGGCTTCCACAACTCAATTTCATTTAAGGCCTGTAGGCTATGAAATTCTTATGGCTGATTCTGAAAGTTTCGCACATTCCTTTCATTAGGTCACTATTGGGATTGGAGCCATTATCAGTGATGATCAACTCTGGGGTACCGAATTGACAAACAATATGGTCGTAGACGAAGTCTGCCACGACCTTCTTAGTCACTGTTCTGTAGGATTCTGCTTTGACCCACTTGGTGAAATAATTGATGGCTACTAGGATAAACCTGTTCCGTTTGAAGCAGTGGGCTCAATTGGACCAATAACATCCATTCCCCAGGCGGCGAATGGCTAGGGCGAGCTTGATGCATTGAGTTTATTTGGTGGCACCTTTATCATGTCGGCGTGAATATGAAAGCGATGGCATTTCCGAACGTACTGGATGCAATCTGTCTCTATAATCATCCAAAATTAACCATCCCGGAGTATCTTTTTTGCTAAAACAAAACCATTCATATGTGGACCACAGGTCCCATCATGAATCTCCTCTAGCAGCTTGGATGCTTCCTTTGCGTCGACACACCTTAATAATCCCAAATCAGGAGTCCTCCTATATATGATTCCTCCACTGTGAAAGTAATTGTTAGACAACCTCTGTAGTGTGCGCTTCTAGGTAAGATTGGCAAGTTCCAGGTAATCTCCTTTCGCTAAATATTCCTTGATATCATGGAACCAAGGTTTTCCGTCTACTTCCTCTTCAACATAGGCATAGTAAGCTGGCTGATTATGAATCTTCACCGGTATGGGGTCAATGAAATTCTTATCAGGATGCTGTATCATGGATGACAGGGTAGCCAATGCATCGACGAATTCATTCTGGATTCTGGGAACATGTTGGAATTCTATCTTTGTGAACCTCTTTCTCAACTCCTGTACATGATACAGATACGGGAGTATCTTGGAGTTCTTGGTTGCCCATTCTTCCCGCACCTGATGTATGAGTAAGTCTGAATCTCCGATCACTAGCAGCTCTTGCACGTTCATGTCAATGGCCATCTTGAGCCCTAAGATGCGGGCTTCATATTCGGCCATATTATTGGTGCAAGGGAATCTGAGTTTGGCAGACACTGGAAAGTGCTGACCGGTTTCTGATACTAAAACCGCTCCTATGCCAACTCCTTTGAAGTTTGCTGCTCTATCGAAGAAAATTTTCCAACCGTGATAGGATTTTGCAATGTCTTCTCCTATGAATGATACCTCTTCATCGGGAAAATATGTTTTCAAAGGTTCATATTCTCCATCCATGGGATTATCAGCGAGGTGATCTGCCTGGGCCTGTCCCTTGATCACTTTCTGAGTCACATAGATAATGTCAAACTCACTCAATAGGATTTTCCACCTGGCGAGCTTGCCAGTAGGCATGGGCTTCTGAACGATGTACTTTAAAGGATCCATCCTTGATATGAGATATGTAGTATAGGCACAGAAGTAATGCCTTAGCTTCTGAGCGACCTAAGTCAAAGCACAATAGGTGCACTCTAAAAGAGAATACCGAGCCTCATACGGAGTGAACTTCTTGCTGGGATAATAGATGGCATATTCCTTTCTTCCTATTTCATCATGTTGCCCCAGAACGCAACTGAAAGCTCCGTCCAACACCGCAAGGTAGAGTAGTAGGGGTCTACCTGGATCAGGCGGGACCAAGACTAGTAATGTTGACAAGTACTCCTTGATTCTATCGAAGGCCTTTTGACAGTCGTCGATCCATTTGGTAGCGGCGTCCTTCTTCAACATCTTAAAGATTGGCTCGCAGATGATTGTGGACTGTTCTATGAACTGGCTGATGTAGTTGAGTCTTCCCAAGAAACTCATCACGTCTTTCTTGTTCTTTGGCGGTGGTAGTTCTTAAATGGCTTTGACTTTTGATGGATCCAGTTCTATTCCTCGGCAACTCATGATAAACCCAAGCAACTTCCTAGTAGGAATCCCGAAAGCATATTTTGCGGGGTTCAGTTTCAGGTTGTACCTCTGCAATCTATCAAAAATCTTTCTCAGATCTCTTATGTGGTCAATGGCCTTCTTGGACTTGATGATAACATCATCCACATATACCTCTATCTCCATGTGTATCATGTCGTGAAAAATGGTAGTCATGGCTCTCATATAGGTGGCCCCTGCATTCTTTAGGCCGAACAACATCATTTTGTTACAATATATCCCCCATGGCGTGATGAAAGCCATTTTTTCAGCATCTTCTTCATCCATCCGAATCTAGTGGTGACCGGCGAAACAATCCATGAATGACTACAGCTCATGATTGGCACAATTGTCAATCAAGATGAGTATATTTGGCAAGGGGAAGTCATCTTTCGGACTGTCCCAGTTGAGATCCCGGTAGTCAACACAGACTCTGACCTTCCCGTCCTTCTTTGGTACTAGTACAATGTTGGCTAACCATGTCAGGTATTCAACAACCCTAAGGACCTTAGCTTTGGCTTGCTTAGTGACCTCTTCCTTGATTTTCAAACTTATATCAGGCTTGAACTTTTTGAGCTTTTGTTTTACCGGCGGACATGTCGGATCAGTTGGCAGTTTATGGGCCACAATAGACTTACTTAGTCCAGTCATATCGTCATATGACCAGGCGAATATGTCCTTATATTACCTTAGAAATTCTATATATTCCCTCTTTTCTGATGGCGACAAATGAATGCTGATTCGTGTTTCCTTGACATTTTCTGCATCTCCCAAGTTAATAATTTCTGTTTCGTCCAGGTTGGACTTCGGTCTATTCTCAAAGTTCTCTACTTCTTTGACAATTTCCTATGGTATATCATCTTCCTCTGAATCAATGTCCGTTTGTTACGTTGTCTCATTGCATGTCACAGTCATTGGTTCATCAAGATAAATAATAGTAATGCTGTATAAATGAAGTAAATAAGAGAAAAATAGTAATAAGTGTCGATTCATAAGAAAAGTCGAAATGCTTTTGATAAATTTCATAATTTTTTGAACATTGAAGATCTTATTGCGAGAACAAAATGCGAAAAGAAAATCATCTAAAAAAATAGTGCATGATGCTTGTTTAGCCTTGCTACCCTGAGGCTCGCCAGGGTCTGGTTGTTCTAATAGACTAGTTATTGAGGCGTGCTCCTCTGGTTACCACCTGTATGGAAGGACCTTTCCCCCTCCTCCTCAAAAACAACACAACAATATATGTCATTTTCTTCTAAAAACAAAATTTTCACTGCTGCGAGCGCCTTTTCTTCGTCTGTTCCATAGACGATGTCATCCTGTTGGAAAGTCTGCTCTAAGTGCAATATTGGTTCCTCCAGTGGGTATATGTACCACGCCATGGTGGCGACCAGTTGTTGAACTCTTTCCAAGTGTATTTGTATCCCAGACCGAAAGTAGTGCCGTGCTTCTTGAGCTTTATAGGTTTAACAATCCCCTGGAGGTTCTTGCCAAGCCCCTTGCCAGGTTCGTACCCATTCCAATTCAATATACTCTCGATCTTGTTGTCCCACCATTTATCTTTGTCAACAGTATTGACTCGCTCGATATGGTGGTAGGTCTCCCCACTTAACTTTCTTCTTCCCCTATTGCCGGAATGGTCTGACGACTGTTTTTAGGATTGCTGCCATCACCGTGAATGATCACTTCCTAGTGATTCCATTTAAATTTGACGGCCTGATGCAGCATAGAAGCCACAGTTCATGTAGAATGAATCCAAGGGCGTCTTAACAGCAGGTTGTAGCATGCGGGCACATCTATTACTTGGAACTCAACATTGAACCAGGTTGGTTCCATCTGAAGATACAGGATGATTCACCGATGGTGGCCCTCTTGGATCCATCAAACGCTTTTACGTTGATTGCTCTTTCTTTTCCCAACTTCTTGAGTGTTAGCAGAGGACAGATGTTAAGGCTGGAACCCTCCTCGACCAGGATCTTGGTGATGAAATAGTCCTTACATTGTACGGTGATGTGCAGGGCTTTGTTGTGATCCAACCCTTTAGGTGGCAGCTCGTCCTCATAGAAGGTGATTTTGTGGCTCTCTAATATCTGTCCCACCATGTTGGCCATTTCCCCGCCGGTGATGTTGCTTGGTACGTAGGCTTCACTTAGCACCTTTAACAGAGCATTTTTGTGTGTCTTGGAATTCTGCAGCAGTGAGAGGATGGATATATGTGCTGGTATTTATTCAGCTGGTCAATGATTGAATCATTGGCCTATATCTTTCTCTAGAGGTTGTCTGGACCTGTCTCAATGATGGGTGGCCGGTTGGAAGCTTGCTTACTTGACTCAGCTAAGTGCTCCAGTGTATAGACTCTTCCAGTCCTTGTCATACCCTGTGCTGCAATGGTCTCTTTGAACCTGATCTTGCCTTTTCTCCTAGCCTCAACTGTGTAGTCCCAGGGTATAGCTTTTTTGTAGAATGACGGAGTGGTGGCCACCGCCATTGGAATTGGTGAGGCTACCTTTACTTCAAATGGGACATATTCCGTGGGTGGTAAAATTGTAACATCAAATGGTGCCAATCCTTTGGCTAATGGTGCTGCCTCAAACTCAAGTGGGATAGACACGTCTACCTCGATGACCTTGGACGGTTGAATTTGGACCATGATGGGGTTAAGAGTAACTACTGGCTTCTTTGGATCATCGCTTTTTGTAATCAACCCAATGGATCCCTCGGGATCCCAATCATCCTCTATTTCAATCATGTGAACACCGCGGCCCTTGTGATCTGGTAAGGGGTTGTTGCGGACATTCAGGGCAGGTTATTCTGCCATAATAACCTTATTATTGATTAGAGAGCGACATTTGTCGATGGTGTGTCCCTTCATGCCGGAGTAGTATGCACAGAATTTGTTTGGGTTAACCCACTGATAAGGATTCTCAAGGGTTGAAGTAGGGATGGGAGTGACATAACTGGCGGCTTTGAGTCTCTCATATAGTTGGTCAATGGGTTCAGCAATGGCTGTATATTATTTGGGAGCCTTGCGGTCAAAATTTAGTCGTGGTCTAGGAAAGTTTTGATGAGTAGGATGTGACTGATAGTGGGATGGTTGAGTATTTTAGGTTAGGTAAACAAGTATGGGTTGGGAATATCTGGGTGAAGTAGGCTAATATATGGGAGGTGGAGATGGTTGATAGGCGGGTGAGGGTGCTTGGTGATTCGGAGTAGGCTGATATGTGAGTGGAGGTGTCCGGTAGGTTTGGTATTTGATAGGAGATTTGGTTTATTGTGCAACCATCACAGCTCCTACGTCTCTCTTTTTGGACACACCACCGGACTGCAAGGCCTTACTTGTAGCCTGCAAGGCCTCGAAGTTTGTGACCATACCGCTCTTAATGCCTTTTTTGATTAGTTCCCCTAGCTTGATGATGTTAGAAAATTTATGGCTTTTAATCATCATTAATCGCTCATAGTATTGCCGGGTCTTGAGCCCGGACAAAGAATTTGTTCATTTGTTCCTCCTCTAAGGCAGGTCTAACCTTAGTGGCTTCCAACCTCTAGCGAGTAGCATACTCGCGAAATGTTTCAGTAGGTTTCTTCTCCAGATTCTGAATGTACAACACATCCGGCGCATTTTCTATGTTAAATTTGAATCTGTCCATGAAATCAGAGGCCATACCTACCCAACGTGACCATTTCTTAGGATCCTGGCTGATGCACCAGGATAGTGCATCTCCTTTTAGACTCCTCATTAATAGCTTCATGCGAATTCTCTCGTCTTTTCCTACCCCAACCAACTTGTCACAATACGTTCTCAAATGGACCTTGGGATCACCTGTACCATCAAACATCTCAAACCTTGGAGGTTTGTACCCCTCGGGCAGTTCAACATCGGGCTGTATGCAGAGATCTTCATAATTCAACCCTTTACTTCCTTTGTTTCCTTCGACTGGATCCGGCTAGTCAATTTCTTAAGTTCTTTAGCTAGGTTCCTAATAAGCAAATCTTTATCATCAGACTCGGGTGTGCCTGGGATGGGTTGGGTGGAGAGTGGCATGGTCTCCACGTAGATGGAGGTGTTATAGTGGGTGTGTAAGTGGTCATTTGTGGAGTTTTGGAGTTCTGGAAGAAGCAATTGGGTGTTATTTGTGGTGTGGCAAGTATTGCATTGGGTCTTTGGTGGAATAATATGGGGAGCGGGATGATTTGGTTGCTTTGGAATGTTTTGGGGTGGTGTAGGGTTTTGAGTATTGGGAAAGGTGATATCCGGGGTGCTGAGCGAGAATAACAAACTTGCCCGATTTCGAACCTGGTCGAGCTCTTCTTGGAACTTTAGCAATTTTTGTTCAAGCTGCGATACATTTTCCTTAGCAACCTGAGCACCATGACCATTAGTGACCTCTACCCATTCAGTGGAATTCTCCTTTCTGACGCTGTTCAAATCTTCCATGTTGCCTTTGTTCTTGTTCTTAACAGGACTTAGAGGAGGAGTGGGTGGAGGGCCCTTGGATCTTGTGGAATAGGATGATGTTTCCAGAGTGCTCAAACTAACCTTTGGGGAGGGGAATAACAAAACAAAATAAAACAAAAAGGTAACCAAGTTAGTGAGGATCATAAAAAATGTTGCAATATTTAATCACTTAGTGCAAGAATATAAACTGCGTCCTAATTTGGGAGCCTCGTTATGCCCGAGGTAGGCCTGGCGACAAATTAATTTGGAGAGCTTAGGATGCTAAATGCCTCATTTTATTGATAGAAAAATAAGAAGAATCCCAAATCGACACTAAACAACAGGAAATAAAAAGTCACTAATGGCCCTTGGACTTATTACATTTTATATAGCGAAACGATAAACTCCTATCTACTTAGTCCCTGAAGGACCTTCCCCAGATTCGGCATCCTTGGCTCCGTCGAACAGCTTTCCCAGCTCGCGAAGTCCCAGTAATAGGTAGGCCCTGGCTAGATGTTCTCCTTCGTTCCCCTCAGCATTCTGACAGACTTCAACCTTTTTGAGAAACTTTCTTTCCAGCTCCACTATGCCTCACTCCAAGTATCCTAGTCGCTTGTTAGCACTGACAGCCATGTCCTTCCATTCCTCAATTAACTTCTGATTGGCCTCTTGTATCTCACGGTGCTCGCTTTCACACTCCCGGATCCTCTTGCATAGTTGGTTGTATTTGACCTATGCCTCGGCCTTCTCATTTATGGCCCTGTGACCTCGAACAAACCCATGCTGGCCCAGACCATCATGATTATCCTCCAACTAGTCGGAATAGTAGGGAGCACAACCAACCTGGTATCTATCTAGTTTGATGGTATCCTTCCCCATGACGATCTTGCAGTGCCACGTATGCTGAGCTTGGCCCTTGTAAGGGCTATCATCATCTTGGAAGTCAGCCCGAAAGTGACTCATCTTGTCGATCCTGGGTACAACCTGCTTCCTACCAGCTTGCCTCATAACCTGGAGAGGGGCGTAAGGGTACGTTCCTCTCAGACCGATCAATATCAAGAAAGGTGCGTCTCTGGATCGGGCGATGAATTCCTCGGTCGGAAACCACTTGAACATCCATTGTACTTGCTTCTCGATCAAATTATCAAATAGTTCGAACCATCCTTTGGCATCCTCTGGCTGAGCAAACATATCAGGGATATAATTCATTCGCTTTGGGTGATGGAAAGTGATGTGATCCTCCCAGTCCCTTCGCTGAATCTCTTGTCAGTATCCACCCTTTTGGAGATGCTCCATGAGCCAAAATTGAAGTAGCAAATTGCAGCCTTCGAAGTGACTGGCTCCCTGTTGGCACTTCTCTAGGGCTCAGTATATTTCCGCAATGATCATGGGCACAATGCTGAATGGTTGCCCACCAATTCCTTCCATTAAGGTCTTAGTTACCATGGCCAATCTGGTATGAATTCTTCCTTTCTTCATTGGAAACACAATCAACCCCAGGAAATAAAACATGAATACAAAGACCCTTCGGTGAATATGCCCTAATGATGTGATGGCAAACTCGTCAGGATAGGTGCGGTAGGATTTGCTGTGACCGTACCTCTCATACAAATAGTCAAAGGGGACATAATATTCTTTTAGGCATGTCAGTTCTGGATTCTTCTTCAGACCCATCATTTTGAAGAAGCCCTTGCCCTTGCGGTTCTCAGGCATTAGTAATCCGGAGTTTCCCATACCAAACCGGCCAATCCTCTTATTTCTTCTAGCAAGGGCGTCATCTCAATTTCCCCAAAGCGGAACATAGCCCTTTCACAATCCCTAAACAATGTGGCTGCTTCTATAATTTTGTTGTTAGGTTGAATTTCCAGGAGGGAAGGTAGATTCTCTAGATATTTTCGGACAAGAGTCTGATCACTGGAGTGAAGATCTTTCCACCAACTTAGCAGTCTTGGGTGGATGTTGGTAACCATACCGAATATGGGGATTTCGTGTCTCATTACCTGCAAGACAAAAGGGTTAGACCCTGCCCCCACCGGACTCGGCTATTTAACATCAACAATTAGCATTAAGCCTTTGGTTCTCCAAATAAATGCACAAAACGTGATGATGTCTGTTTGGGTTTAGGGAAACCCAGTGGACTTTCGACAAGGCTATCTTAAAAGATCATTATGTGGACAACATAATTGATCCGGCTAGGTTTGACCATGATGCATGTACAATTTAAATGGAGTAAGGTTTCTATGGGGTTTTAGATTGGTACCCTTTAGCAGACAACTCAAGGGGAAGGCTCGGAACTGTCGACGACACTGCTGATTGACTAGTTTTACTGCAAATATGCCTTTCTGAATTTAGGGGGGTAATGATATAGGATGAGCACAATAACTCATTATAAGCGTTGCTGTGGTATTTGTTTTGGCACGAGTGGAGTATGATGATGAGCATGATTATGCAATAAATAAAAGCATGTTGACATGTATTTGCACGTTAAGAAAGCAGTAAATACAATAGTTTCATAATTTAAAGCAGTAATAAAGGAAAGAAACAAAAAGACATGTCAGTTTTTCAATGGAAAAAGGGAATTGAATGCTTAAAGGAATTAACAAGTAATTGCACATAAAGAGATATAAATTCACAATAACAATCTAAAATGGTAAAAAGCCTAAAATCCCAAGTAGAGTCGCCATGCTGTCGCGCCCCCTTTTTTCCCTCCTCGCAGCGGGAGAATCGGGTTTATGACATTTTGGGTATGGGGAAACTCGTTCCTTTTGGGAACTGGGTTTTGCATTTGAAGAGTCACCACTTAATGATTTATGGTGCATTAGGACACCTTACAAGATTCAACTACAACTACACTTTTGATAACCAGAGACAGGGTAAGGGCTTTGAAATTATCCCAAAGGGAAGGTGTTAGGCACCCCTCAGGATCCACTAGTGTGGTTCCCGGCCAGACAGTTATTGTGAATTTAGCAAATAGACAAGTAAACAGGTAAGGCTCAAGTAAGAGGGGATTTTAATACACAAACGCTTGGAAATAAACAAACATGGAAGAGCAATTAAAAGACTGATTTTTTGAAAAAGAAGTTAAAAATATTTTTTAGGACAAAGAAAGGGAAAGAGGGTCCTAGGTTTAATCATAATATGGATCACATAAATGCAATACCCGGTAATCACTACTCAAAAGAGGGGCTACACGTGGTATTAGCGCACCAGTCATCATATCCATATCTACCCTTTCCCACCCCGTTTAAGGTACTAAAGCACAGATCGGTCTCGATTACTATTGCATGCTATTATCCATCCCATTCCTATTAGTCCTGGAGGTATTTAGGACTACTATTCCTAAAGGGAAGGGATATTAGGTTGACTGGTTTCAAAGGATAAAAATCTAAGGCGACATAAAAAAACACATACTACATGTTGGGGAAGCAGATAAACAAATACAGGCTCAAATACACCTCCTTGAACAAAAGCACATAACTAGCATGACTTACACATACTTTTTAGGGTCTGATTAAAATACTAAAGATGAGGGGAGTTTGATTCGGATCCAGATTCATCAGATACCTCGGATAAGAAGCCCAAATCAGGCTTGCCTGCTGGTTGGAGCAGTTACTAATTAACATAGGCGAATTCAATTTTATTGTTGTTATTACCTAAGGCTTGCCTAAGTGTTTAAATGGAGTCCTATAGGCATGATATCTACTTGATTCAGAATGCAGCGAAACAATAAAAATGAATTGTTTGAGATCTTATAGGCATGCTTGCTAAACCTCGTTAAGTAAGGGAATTAGATTTTTTTAAAACTGATTCGGCATAGACGAATTTTAAAATAGACCAATTTCAAATTCTGCAGGTGATAGTATCTACTATTGCTGATTTAAACCCTATGAACATGATGTCTAGCATTGAGTGTGAATGAAACAAATCAAATTTATTTAAGAATCCCTATAGGCATGATTTCTATATGTTACTGATTTCATCACTATGAACATGACACTTATTTTCAGCCATTTAGAACCTAAAACATGATATCTAAGTGGCATGCAGAATTTAAATACGTCATATAGGCAGGTTATCTAGGTATGACATTGACCATGAAGAAACTGAGATAAACCCTATAGTCATGGTGTCTAAGATGCAGTATTGAACGGAAAGAATTTAAAACAGTCGTATAGGCATTCTTTCTACCCTTGAGCATACATGATCACCCAACCTTTTTTACTAGCCAACCCTAAATGTTTATTATAACATATTACAAACTAGAAATACTGAATTACAAAAGAAAGAATGAAAGAAAAAGCTACAACCATAGGGAAGCCTGATTTGACTTCCTATCTGAGATATGCAAGGAACCGTATCATTGCCAATGTCATTGATTTCGAAGCCTTTCCCAGACCTGGGTGTGTCAAAGTTCCCTAAGGGCCTCAATAGGACCCCGAGCAATGCTCACACCTAAGTTACACAACCAGAATAGAGATGAGTGCAGTGTGGAAATGCCAGCCCTCATGTGTCCAAGTTCAGAGGGAGCTCATAGGGTCCCAAGGCAAGGCTCACATGAGGGGGGGCAGAACTTAAGTTCTAAGAAGATAGTGAAAGTGCAGGAACAGAGTTTTAAGGGCTGAAGGAATAAAGGAGAGGGAAAGGGTGATGGGAGACAGCCATTAACATTTTAGGGAATCAATAACTTCACAAAGGTGGCAGGGGATTGGGAATCCATTGCAAGGAGCCTATACACTTAGGCATGGGTTAACTTTGGGCATGGATAGCAATAGGAAGTGCTGACATGCCTTAAATCAACCAGAACACACAACAGATAAGGGAAATATGGAGGTTGTGTATAAGGCCCCGTGAAAGCTTGTACTCAAACCTAAAAAAAAGCTCATAGTGCCAAATTAGGATTATCTGTTATAGATGTGTGTTCGGACCCTTTTGGACGATGCTATGCATTAAAAAGTCAAGAAATTATGTTTTCCAGAAAAAGTGCAACTTTGCGGTCGACAATGCGGTCACAAATCAGGTATGCAGATCGCATTTTTGCCGCAGAGTGAGTCAGTGTGTTGGGCAAAATTGAAGTCAACTATGCGGTCAATTATGTGATCGCATAATCAAAATGCGAACCGCATAGTCGTCGCATAATTTCCTTGGGATTTTGTGAAGGTCAGTTCTGCGGAGCATTTTGTGATCGTAGAACGTGAATGCGGACCGCATTTCTGCCGCAAACTCAGTCAACGTGTCCAATTTTCGGGGAGCATTTTGCAGTCTATTCTGCGGACTGCATGTCGACTTTGCGATCGTAAATGCGATCGCATATCTGACTTGGGGCTCTAATTTTATTAGTTTTAAACCCGACCCCCTATCATTATATCCGATGTAATAACTCATTTTGAGCATATTTCTTGACACTTCTAGAGTGAGAGAGAGGGGTCTAAGAGAGGGAAGGTACTTCCCATCAAATTACTCCATGAAACCTTGTTAAATCATTGAAGATAATCAAGTGAAGGACCTAAAATTTCATCCCAAGAGGTAAGACTTCATCACCTTAGCTCTTATTTTTACACATAGTTATAGGGGATCATTAGTGAGATAATTCATGGGGATAAGGGGGATTACATCGCATGTATGTGTTTGAAGAATATGGGTAATTATAAATGAAGAGGCATGGAGGATGGGCTAGTGTAATTTTGCATAAAAGAACCATAAAGCCTTAATGAACACTAGACGCTCGATAAAATGCTTAAGAGAGCTTAGATTATGATCTTTTCTTGATTATGAGTTAAATCATGCTACACTGCTTAAATATATTGAAGTGCGAACACTTTGGAACATTATAGGATTAAGGAACGCTCGGTTGAGGTATGTATGGCTAAAACCCCCTTTTATTTGAAATTAAGCTTCGTTGGCGTTTGTGCAAGTGTGGTAAGACTAGAATTGGTTGATGTATTGATTGTTATTTCACATTAATTGATTCACAAATATATATATATATATATATATATATATATATATATATATATATATATATATATATATAAATACATGGAGGATGTGCCTCAATGTGAGTAATATACTATTCTTGATATTTAAAGAAGTGTAAAGAATACGAATCATGTGTTGAAAGGCCTAGGCTATAAGCCAAGATTAAAACTGATATTATCACCCTAACTATGTGAAAACTTACCTATGCTTGCAATTTGAATTGCTTGTGTGTGCCTATGACCATAAAATTGAAAGATAAGCATTGAGAGTGGAATGATGTGATAGCTGTGGCCCTAAGTGCCAATGAATTGATGTGATCTATGTGAAATAAAGATTCAAATGAGATGATTAATGAGAAAGGAACAATGCCTAGGTAAGGCGGCCTAGCCGATTAGGTCGTGATTGGATACCATGCCGCATACATGGTGGTAATGTGCTAACATTGAATTTCGGAAAAAAGGGAAATGAAATGGTGATTGAGGTATATGTCTCAAATGAGGTAACCTAGCCGATCGAGTCGTGATCGGACTCCGCTCAAGATGGAGGTAGTATTGAAGACAGTAATGAACATATGAAAGAAATGCCCCAAACTAAGTTATGGAAATTATGTGGAAGATTATATGGTTCATTTATTTGATGATGTGGTGTCCGGTTAAAACCTTTGATTTACTCTTGTGATTTCCTTGTTCTTGCTTGATAGTTCTTTCTAGTAAAATAGTGTTTAGTTATACATACTAGTACTATTCCATGGTACTAACGTCCCTTTTGCCGGGGGCACTACATTTTTAAATGAATGTAGGTGGCTCCATTGCGGATAGTGCCGATCGTGCATAGCGGATTACCTTCTTCTCAAAGTCTTGGTGAGCCCCTTTCTCCTTCAAGGGGTTGTATTGTATATCTTTTGTTGGCGTGGACTTCCATTTTTGAGATATAGCCGGGGCCTTGTTGCCGGCATTGTCATACTTAAATTTTGTATCCTTAGAGGCTCCATAGGCATATGTGTGGGTTATGTACGGGTATTAAGGGGTCCATGAACTATGTTGTAATTCTAAACCCATGTTACCTATAAATTGTAACTTAATGGGAATTTCAGAACCTAACTTTAACTGCGGTTTAAGCCTATAATATAAAATAAATTAACATGGTTGAATGTATCACCTTTTCCCTGCTTAAATAAAAAGGAAGCATGGCTATCTCATTCATGAAGAGTGGGGTAGGAAGTGTGTGATGATGCTTGCTCGGTTGGGTTCACTCGATCGAGCGCCGGTCACGCCTCCCTAGGTTGGGCATGACATTGTGATCCCAAAGGGATCAAGTTTGGGTCATGAACATCAATGTTCAATGCTGTCATGCCCCAAACCAACCACAGATACCAACTACATTAGGGATTGGGATTCAAAGTCCACAAGCTAGGATAAATAACAAAAGTATTTATTCAGAGAGAAAAGGAGAACATAGAATGCATTAATAATGGAACTATTTAAATACAAACAGGAGGCAAACTGGAAGGAAAGAAACAGTAAAGAAACATGTTGTTGTTGATGCTGAAAAATTAATCAGAACATACTAGTTAAAGAAGCAAAGTGCAGTAAAGAAAGTAAGCAGGACTTCAAAGTATAGCCTTGGCTTTCAGCCGGCTAAGCAGACAGTAGCACAAGTAGTATAAGCAAGAGAGAGTTTTCTTTTTGAGTGTAAGTGTGTGTTCAGAACCAAAAAAAAAGTTCGTGTTGTGGTCGTTAATGAGAGAGCACATATATATAGTTTGAAGCTAGGTAGAATAATAAGTAAGAATCAAAGTCAAGCAGTAATTATGGAACTAGGTATTAATTAGTATCAAATCAGTATAAGTACTTCCTTTAATTAAGGGAATCAATTCGAACGGTAAGAACAGGTAGTAAATAAGGAAAGAAATTAATGGTAACTGGAGCATAACAGATAAGGAAATACTTCAAATATAGTAGGCACATAGTAAACAATTAGGGCTAGGTTCATAAGGTTCTAATAAAGGAAATAATATAACAATCAATTAATAGCATAATCAACTATAGAATAAGGTCAAAAAAATATTCTACAAGGTAAAAATTAGTAGAATAATCATGCGGAACCAGTGAAAGATCAATCACAGGATTCAAAGATGCAAGAATGAGAGATAACACTGATTTACCCCCATTTTATAAGAATGGACACATGGTAAGCAAAATCAAAACCCTAAGAGGTCGAGTAGGACAAGAATCACATATGAAATGAAAGATTTATGTAGAGCATAGTTTGAATTAGTAGGCTTAAGAACGATACAGGTAGGAGAAGTGAAGAATCAGAAGCATTCATGAACAAAAATAAGGCAAAATCACACAATAGGCAAGGATAACCATAATATGGAACCCTAAAAAAGAAAACATAAGAAAAAAGTCACAGAATGATAGAAACACACAGATTAACAACATATTATCAAAACAAAACTCAGAAACCCAAGGTTAAGGCTAAGAAGTTAGGGTTTTCAATTAGACGAGTTGAAAAAGGAGTAAAAACACAGAATCGTTCGAGATATAGACGTTAAAATATGAAGAGTCGGTTAAACAGAGTGTAGAAGAAATTCCAAAAACCCTAACTTTTAAAAGAAAGTAAAACAACTTGAAATCGATGAATTTTCAGAAAGAAGCTTGAGAATAGTGTAAAGACTTAGAAAGAAACAGACTTAGATTGCCAAAAGTAGCACAAATCTTAAGAGATTCTAACAAAGTTAGGATTTCAAAGGAAACCCAGATAGAAACGGAAGAACCTGCTTAGGACCTCAAAGATTGTAACAAGTACAACATAATTTCGCTTGAAATCATACTGAAGTAGCCAAGAACAGAAAAATGAAATACCCTAGATGCAAGTCGGTGTGGCCCAGGGCCCTTGAAGGCCTCAGAGAAGAGTGTGGCATGAGAGAAGCCATTGGAGGCTTAAGAGACGATAAGAGGTGACAAGAGATGGACGGAGATGGGAGGTCAATGGTTGAAGATTAGGATTAGGTTGAGAGAGTTTGAGAAAAGAGAGGATTTTAGGGCGGCGTGTCGGTCGTGAAAATGAATTAGGTTTTGGGGGTATATGTTAGTTTAATTAGGAAAGGAGAGATATGGACCGTTGATCAAAATGATCAACGGCCATGATTTAACAAGAGCCGGGTCGGATTGGTGTATTTGGGGCCTGGGTTGGGTAATTTAAATAGAAATTGGGCTGTTTTAATTTAGGTTGTAATTGAAATGCCAATCTGGCTATAATTTAAATAGCCACTTATTCCTATTTTAATTTATAAAAAATAATAAAATAATTTTTGTAAATAAATTAAAGGTACTAAAATGATTTATAGTACATAAATAATTATTTAAAAATACTAGACCTAATCTTGTGAACATAAATGCAATTAAATTTTAAAAGAGGCTAATATTTCAATTATATGCAATTTATCTTTAAAAATACTAAATAAATTTGTAAAAATGTATAAAAATTTTCTTGGCTATATTTTAACATAAATAAGAGAATACAATAGGTAAATTACCAAAATAATAGTTTTGGAAGTAATTATTGAGATTTTATAGATAACGAAGGGAAAAATAAATCAATTTAAATCTTTGAAAATTGTGAAAAAATATTAAAACACTTGGATATACTTATATGTGCACATATATGCTATTTTGAAAGTATTTTGCATATTGAAAAATATACGTAGGGAAACATTGGGTGTCAACAACCTTCGATATTGTCACGCCCCAAATTCGTGGGACATGACTGGCGCTCGACCGGGTATCCCCAGTCAAGCGGACCTGGGTGCCTTTCCTATCCCACGTGTACCCCGTATTTTCATTATCCATTTATCAAAGGAAATAGTCACTTATAATTAAAACACCATTTTTACAAAACACACATAGTCACTTAATGAGGTTTACAACTTCCATCCCCCAATATACATAATACATATTTACATAAGTTCGCAACCCACATTTACTGTCTACGGAGCCTCTAAAAGTACAGCAGGATGATACAGTATTTGCCGGTAACAAGACTCTGGCTATACCTTTTACAAAATCAAAATAAAACTCCGGACACAAGTGGCCTGAGCCATGCAGGGCCCCGAGAGGAGTGGGGCTCACCAAAAAGCTGATGGAAGACGAAGGGGGAGCTACAATCGGTGGGCTGGAGTACCTGCTGCGGATCCACCTACAATCATAATACGAATGCAGCGCCCCCGGTAAAAGGGACGTCAGTACATTTGAATTGTATTGGTATGTATAACAAACCTTACCCTGAATAACCTCAAGCCATACACAGGTAATGAACAATAGAAGGAAGCAACAATTGAGTACACACAAGGAAGACAATCAAGGCAAACAAGTTAACAAACTCTCCTTTCCCCATCATAATTTCCACATTTTCAATTTCACAACGTTCTCATATTTCCTTTCAATAGTGATATCGATCACTTTCCACCCTTATTACCTCGGCCACCCTTATCACCACAACCCACACCTTATTACTTCGTGTTGCGGCGTGCAACCCGATCCCATCGAACAAGTCACAATTCACAAACAACACAACCACAACAACAATTCACATAGAACAACAACAATAATAATTTACAAGGATAACCACAACAAGTTCTAAGAACAACAACCATAATTCCCAATAACAACAGCAACACAACTCACAAAAGGTTTAGGTGACTATCCATACCATTTCCATCTTTTTCAACAGTCCGTTATACCATTTAGATCACAACAATAGTTTTCCACGACTATCCACAAGGGATATTATCACAGTTATTTCAATTTCACCAATTACGATTCTTCTCGATCATTTGTTCCACAGTCCTTGCCGCATAGCACATTCGCAATCACAACTTAGTTTATTGCCATTTACTTGCACAATCATATCGGATGTCTTAACCAACAATGCATAAGACACAATATTTACATGAATTCACAAATAGTTCACACAAGTAAACACATCCTGTTCACAAGAGTTTAACTTCACAACTAATTCATGGAGATATCACATACCAAGTATTCGAATACCAAACAAGGCGATTTTACAAAGGTTAAGGTTAGCCATACATACCTGGAGCTGAATCCCTTTTTAATTTCTACTTCTAATTTACCAGAATCTAGTACTGTCAATATAGTGCACAAATTAATACACGTTTCTTAGAATCAAAGTTCACAATCACTACCCGAACATATTTAGGTTATCAACCCTCCCTTACACAATTCTTTATCCCCACCTAATTACTCTTACTAGACTTTAGGTTTTAAAGAACATGCATGTGTATTTAAACTTCCATTTTCAACGATCAGTTCATGAGAATTCCCCCTTTTATTTAAAAGTTTAAAGTCAATGAAAAAGGGTTGGGGATTCTACCTGCAAGAGTGGAGATGAAGACAAGTAGTTGGAATTTTTCGGGCTTGGATGACTTTGGAAAATCAGTTGAAGAGGATGAGACTTTCTCTCTCAAGAACCCTCTCTTCCTTCTCTCTAGTTTTATCTAGAAAATGTGTAAAAATAAAGTGTTGGGGTGTTTTATTGAAGAAGAGATCGAGTTGAAAAATTAGAAAATCTGGAGCCGAGTCGGGTCTGTGGTCGCACTCTGCGATCGCAGAGTGGAAATGCGATCCGCATAATGGACCGCAGAAGGGCTCCTAAAATCTAACTTCTCTGCCTGGGTTTGCTATAGAAATGCGGTCCGCATTTCTGTTATGTGGTCGCATAATACGTTGCGGAATTGACTTCACAATTCCTTAAGGAATTTATGCGATGGTTATGCGGTCCGCATATGGATTATGCGATCGTATAATGGACCGCATTTTCAACATCAATTTTGACTAACTAACTGGTTAACTGTGCGGCAGAAATGCGGTCCGCATACCTGATCTACGACCGCATTCTGGACCGTATAATGGAAATTTTCTGGAAAATTTTGATTCTTGATTTTTAAGTGCAAAATTTGTAAAAATGGTCTTACACATTCCTAACACATATTCGGATCTTGGCACTACGAGCTACTAGGTTTTAAGCACAAAATATTTACGGGGCCTTACAGATATGCTCACTCGAGGGACGCACCTTGGGGTCACACTTCAAATTCTACTTCGAGCTCCTCGAGGTTGGGCGTGGAGCGCCACAGTATCCCTAAAGTTAAATTCTCTAATTTTGGCCGTATACAGATAGTCCATGCATTTCTTAGAATGAAATGATAAGAAACGATCTTGACCTGGATTTTCTCGAACCTTGTGATGACGTCACTTTCGTGACGTAGGCGCTTGAAGTGATCGAAACATCCCATCAGTTCATTCCCCCAGAAGCATTGAATGCACTGCCGGTCCATTTCCCTAAAAACGTTGAATGCGCCGTCAGTTTCGTTATCATTTCTCTATAAATAAGGGATTTCTTGAACCAAAACTTCACTCATTCTTTCTTCAATAATTTTTAGACCTTTCCCTTCTCTGTATCCCCTTCCGATCTCTTATTCTTATGGTTCAAACTTGTGACCACAAGGTCATAAGTCAGCAACCTTGTCAGTTATGCTATGACTCTTTTTCAAAACCTTTCCCCTCTAAGGAGAATTATGCTGAGTCGTTGTTGTTGGAGATGAGGGCATCAAATTCTTCCCGTATCATAAGATATATGGACTTTACATCGCTGCTCATTTCCTTTAACTTCAACTTGGTGTGGTGCTTCATTCTTTTGCTTTCCATGGAGTGAGGTGGCACTATCTTCTAGCTTTTGCATCCTACACCGGTGCAATGTCTCAAGAAGTGGCTTCACAATAGTAATGCTGACGAGACCCACACTCACCAAGTCTTTCACCAGGCCATAATTTTCTTGGCTTTAAAAGCTTTTGCTTTTTGATAGGCTATAGCCTTTTCTTCATCTATTGCTATTTAGGAGGAGGTTCCTGGAGGCGCTGCTCTAAAGATAAAAATGGAGTCCCCAAGGAGAAGGTTCTTGAGGAATTTGCTCCCGAGGATATACCTTCGGAAGTATATTAGGCCTTTGTTTTTTGCTTCTTTGTTTCTGTGTAAGGGGCCATCGTGGGTTTTTGTAAACATCTTTTATTAATATAAGAATTTCTTCATTTTGCCTTTGACTTGTGTTGAATCCATTCTGCCTTTGTTTGTGAAAAATACAAGTGTATGACTCTAACGATCGGTCCGAATACTGAACCCAGAACATAATAAACCCTTAGGTTTTTGATCGATTAATATGATATTCCTTAAAGATATTTGTTATCCCTCGGACTGAGTCTGTATTGATTTGATACGAACTTAGGTCACCGGGACTTCTGAGTCCGAATTGAGTGAGAGCAGGGTCTCGATTTTTGAAATAAAGCAAGCCTTTTTAGGCTTCATTGATAGTCCTCGAGTGAGAAGTTTCTCGAACTCGGGTGGCTTTTGTTTGATCAATCATCGAAATAAGGATAGCTATTAGGCTTTACGGATAGTCCCAATGTGAGAGTTTGATTGAACTCGAGTAGCCCTCAATTGAGTGAAAATTTGTTTTAACTTGAAATAAAGATAGCCCTAAGGCTTTATAGATATTCCACGAGTGAGAACTTATTCGAACTCGGGTAGCCCTTGGGCTTAATAGTCGAGTGAATGTTTGCTCGAACTTGAAATAAAGATAGCCCTGAGGCTTTATTAATAGTCCCCGAGTGAGAACTTGCTCAAACTCGGGTAGTCCTTGGGCTAAATAGTCGAGCGAGCATTCGCTCGAACTTGAAATAAAGATAGCCCTGAAGCTTTATAAATAGTCACTGAGTGAGAACTTGCTTGAACTCAGGTAGTCCCTAGGCTAAATAGCCAAGCGAGCGTTCGCTTGAACTCAAAATAAAGATAGCCCTGAGGCTTTATAAATAATCCCCGAATGAGAACTTGCTCGAATTCGGGTAGTCAAGTGACTGTATATTCGATCCCGACTCGTAGAATGTTCTTAATAATTTCAAACTAATTCTCGATGCCTGGGTCCTGACGTCAACATCATGACATAAGTGGTTGAAGTGATTGAAGGGGTTGTTTTTTTGTGCGGTTCCCAAAATCATTAACTGTAGGCGGCCAACGGTCGGCCTTTTGGCTTCCTCAGTATGTTTAAAAGATCTTTATAAATAGACAAATCCCATAACCTTGTAGATTTTACTCTTTTGAGATACAAGTTGTCTAGCACATGTATACACATGTACTACATCATAGCTAGCACATGTATATGAGTTGTATAGTAGGTGTAATGCAAGTTGTCTAGCACATGTACACACATGTACTACATCATAGCTAGCACATGTATATGAGTTGTATAGTAGGTATAATTAGGTGTATGACAACTAATAGATTAGGTGAATTAGTATTATAAATAGGCCTTGTAATCTTCTCTTCTAAGATATGAAATATAGAACTTCTTTGGTTTCAAACATGGTATCAGAGAATTGAAGTTTTTCATCAGTTTGTTGCTGGGATTTTTTTTTCCCGTTCGAATTATTTTTGTTCAGAACAGTCTCTCGCTGCTTTGGTTCTATTTCACTATTTTCGGGCAGTTTTTTTCTCAGCTCCCACACCATTGAAACACTCATCGTCAGGCGCACCTTCCCTGAAAATTTCACTGCCGGAAACCCTCTCACATGCCGCCACAAGCCACCCACGCGCCACCCCTACCCCACGTGCCGGCGCGTGAACCAGCTTCCAACCACTTTTTGCCCCGGCCGCTTCTTTATAGATTTTTCTACTCACTGTTCCGACCAAAGTGGTACTGTCAGAATTTTTTCTGACAACTTTCATTTTCCACGATCACTGTTCCGGCCACTGTTCACTATTCACTATTCACTATTCACTGTTCATTGTTCACTGTTCACTGTTCCGACCTCCGCTTCTTGACTATTCGATTCTGCTATTATTCTGGTGCAAGATGCCTGAAACGAAACCTACCGTTGATGTCATTCCGGTTATGTCCAAAATTACGGAGAATAAGTTCATGGGTTCCAATTACATGGATTGGAGTAAGACGATCCGTCTCTATTTGCAGAGCATCGACAAAGAGAACTACTTGGTTGATGATCCACCCAAGGATGAGACTAAATCAGTCTGGTTAAAGGAGGATGCAAATTTGTTTCTCCAAATCAAGAATTCGATGCACAGTGAGGTAAATGATCTGGTTTCTCATTGTGATTATGTGAAGGATCTAATGGATTATTTAGATTTTTTGTACTCTGGCAAAGGAAACTTGTCTCGCATGTATGATGTGTGCCAGGCATTTTACCATCCATCCATGCAAGATCGCTCTCTCACCACTTACTTCTCAGAGTTTAAGAAGGTGTATGATGAGCTTAATGTTATACTGCCGTTTAGTCCAGATGTGAAGGTAAAACAGGCTCAGCGTGAACAACTGGTGGTCATGAGTTTCCTTTCTGATCTTTCTCCCGAATTTGAAGGGGCCAAATCGCAAATTTTATCTGGGACTGCTATCTCTTCCTTGAAAGAGGACTTTACAAGAGTGTTGCATACTGAAAAGTCTCATCCAGGTCCGACAGCCACGATCGATAGTGGTGCTCTGCTTAGCCGCGTCCAAAAGAATAGGAGTCATAGTAATCGCAATCGGAGTAGCGATAGTCGAGACCTAAAGCAAGGGGAAGTTGAATGTTTTTATTGTCATGAGCTCGGTCATACCATACGTTATTGTGTGAAGCTTCAGAATAAGAACAAAAGATCTCAGTATACCAACATCGCCACTTCCGAGACTATTTCACCATCTCAGTCATCATCTCCTCATATCAATACTATCCCCGAGTCAGGTAAAACCACTAAGTGTCTCCTCTCTTCATCATCCAAATGGGTCATTGATTCTGGTGCCACATATCATATGACAGGTAACTCTAAAATCTTTTCCACTTTTCAGTCACATACCCAATGTTCCACAGTTACTTTAGCTGATGGCTCTACCTCATATGTTTTAGGGTCTGGCACTGTTAACCCAACATCTTCTCTTTCCCTTAGTTTCGTCTTAAATTTGCCTGATTTTTCTTTCAATCTAATATCTGTCAGTAAACTTACTCGTACTCTAAATTGTTGTGTCTCATTTTTTCCCAATTATTGTCCTTTTCAGGATCTTACGACGAAGCAAATTATTGGTAAAGGTTCTGAGTCTGGGGGTCTCTATGTTCTTGAATCACAGGTGCCGAAATCCATTTCTTGTTCAACTGTGTTGTCTCCCTTTGACGTACACTGTCGATTGGCTCATCCATCCTTGTCTAGTTTGAAGAAGTTATATCCTCAGTTTCAGAGTATTTCCTCTTTAGATTGTGAGTCATGTCAGTTTGCTAAACACCATCGCCTTCCTAAAGTTTCTAGAGTCAATAAACGGGTCGACTTACCTTTTGAGTTAGTTCACACCGATGTTTGGGGTCCATGTCCTATTATCTCTAAAACTGGTTTTAGATATTTTGTTACCTTTGTGGATGATCATTCTTGTGTTACTTGGTTATATTTAATGAAAAATCGTTCAGAGTTGTTTTCAATTTTTTGTGCTGAAATAAAAACTCATTTTAATGTTTTCGTTCGTAATTTAAGGAGTGACAATGTAAAAGAATATTTTTCGGATTTGTTTAAAGATTATATGGCTACAAATGACATTCTACATCAATCTTCTTGTGTTGACACCCCTTATCAAAATGGGGTTGCGGAACGAAAAAATAGACATATTCTTGAAGTAGGCCGAGCACTCCTCTTTCAAATGAAAGTGCCAAAATGTTTTTGAGCTGATACCGTCTCTACAGCTTATTTTTTAATAAATTGTATGCCATCTTCTGTACTTCATGGTAATATTCCTTATAACATTCTTTTTTCCTCTAAGCCATTATTTCCTATTGAACCCAAAATATTTGGTTGTA
>MU681987.1:78436-110287 GCA_026770625.1 Nicotiana glauca | reverse complement strand
TAGTATATGTTGATGACATCATTATTACTGGAAGTGATATTGCAGGAATTTCAACTCTAAAGTCTTTCCTTCACACTCAATTTCAGACGAAGGATTTAGGGAAACTAAAGTATTTTTTGGGAGTTGAAGTTACACGGAGCAAGAAAGGCATCTTCTTGTCCCAAAGGAAATATACTCTTGACTTGTTAGCTGAAACTGGAAAGTTGGGATCCAAACCATGCAGCATGCCAATGGTTCCTAACACACGACTCGTGAAAAAAGACGGTGAGTTATTCGAAGATCTAGAGAAATATAGGAGATTGGTTGGGAAACTGAACTATCTTACAGTAACTCGTCCCGATATCGCATACTCTGTCAGCATTGTGAGTCAGTTTATGTCTTCCCCAACAGTCAAGCATTGGGTGGCTCTGAAGCAGATTCTTTGTTATCTAAAGGGATCTCCAGGACGGGGTCTAGTATATAAGAATAATGAACACACTAACATTGAGTGTTTCACAGATGCAGATTGGGCAGGGTCAAAAGCCGACAGGAGATGCACGACAAGATATTGCATTTTTGTCGGTGGAAACTTGATTTCGTGGAAGAGTAAGAAACAAAATGTCGTATCTCGATCTAGTGCGGAAGAAGAATATAGAGCTATGGCACAATCTGTGTGTGAGGTTGTATGGGTACATCAACTATTAAGTGAAGTTGGCTTCCAAACTACATTGCCAGCAAAGTTGTGGTGTGATAATCAAGCTGCTCTTCATATCTCCTCTAATCCTGTATTTCACGAAAGGACTAAGCACATTGAAATAGATTGTCACTTTGTTCGTGAAAAGATTCAACAAAAGCTCATCTCTACAGGTCATGTTAGAACTGGAGATCAATTGGGAGACATTTTCATAAAAGCTTTGAATGGAGCTCGAGTTGAATATATCTGTAACAAGTTGGGCATGATCAATAAATATGCTCCAACTTGAGGGGGAGTGTTGAGATACAAGTTGTCTAGCACATGTATACACATGTACTACATCATAGCTAGCACATGTATATGAGTTGTATAGTAGGTGTAATTAGGTGTATGACAACTAATAGATTAGGTGAATTAGTATTATAAATAGGCCTTGTAATCTTCTCTTCTAAGATATGAAATATAGAACTTCTTTGGTTTCTAACATACTCTATTAGCGCTTCCAAAATTTCATTTTGCCTTTTTTAATTTCCTTGAACTCTCCCTTCTCTTTTCTAACAACATTTTCCATCTTCTCGGATCTTTCGCTTTAGAGATAGTTAAGCTTTTCTAAATCTATTCCTTAAAAGGAGAAAGCTTCATCATCTTCTCGAACGACCAAAGGTAAACTGGTAGTTCCTCCTAGTATCGAGGAGTGTATTCCCGGGTCTTGTGATACATCTTCCGATTTATAGGTCAAAAAATTGTCCTCTGTTTCAGGATGATACGAACCCATATCTCGTTACATCAGCCTGATAATTGAAACTGAGAAAGTCAAGGTTGACTGCCGTTGGGGGGAGGTGGTGCAAGTGAAGATTCCTTCACGTGGAGAAGACATAACCAAGCACAAAGCCAGTTTCCTCAGTGTATACACATATCCTTTTACCTTAGGACCGGTAGAAGCCTCTTCGCCACTAATAGACCAAGGGATCCTCGATTTCTGCAGATAATATCAAGTGATGCTTGGACAAATCTATCCATCATTCTGGCGCATTGTTTATCTGATTAGGTATTTCTCGAACATGGTCGAGGGGATGCCTTTTACCCTTGATCATCTAATTAGACTATATAGCCCCCGACTTTATCAAAATGGCCTGATTAAGTTAAAACGTCGATCCCCAAAGGCCTTTTTGGCTAGCATCGACGAAGACAAGGACCGAGGGTGGATAAGCTGCTTTGTCCGAGTTAGGACCCCGGACCTGATCCCTGTTGAGAAAATTCCATTCCCCGAGGAATGAAATATGTATCGCAAGTAAACATGTTTTTGCTAATCTAATATCTTTTCTTGCCTTCGAATTAACTCCCTTCGATGATACAACTGTCGAGTGGTACCCCAGTGCTGTCAAGGATCTCTCAGGCTGGGTCCGATGACTCATTTTGACCTGCCCATATGTTAAGAACATGTGGCGTGATCTTGAGAAGACCCGTTGGGAGGACAAACACCATGGTGAGTTTTTATTTCCGTCAACTTGAGCTCCTTAGAGAGGGTATCTCTCGATAGTATTCTCATCTTTTGTGCCTATGCAGGCCTTGTAGAGGCCATTTTGATGAGGGAACCCCCTCATGGGGATGGAGATACCCTGAAGCCTGCTAAGGAGAAAAAAAGAATGAAGAAATCACCAGCTGAGTCCTCGAAGCCAAAAAAGGCAAAAGTTCAAAAGCCCGAAGCCAATTCAGTGGCCTTAACTCTGGAAGCGGCCAAAAGTCTTTATACCGAGGACGAAGAGAATGATGACTTCCTACTGGCACTTAGAGGGAGAGAAAGCACTGTTGCCTCGAAGTATACTGAGCTGAAGGTGGCTAAGCCAGAGGCTACTGGAACGAAGGCCGTCGAGGTGGTCTCAACCTGAGCTGAGAGGATTTTTGAGGGGGGCTCAGATGAAGTCCCTAGGCCGACCAATGACCAAAACACATGGGGTGCCGAGGGGAACTTAGTTGATGAACCCGAAGAAACTAATAATAATGCCCCCCTAAGGGGGAGAGGCCCCCAGTTGAATCGTTCCAGGTGATCAATGTAGATGAGCCTCTGCAGGGCCCATCATTCTCTCCTGGGCAAATACATGATGCCAAAGATATGAAAACTCCCGTCATGGAGGCATCACCTAGAGAGAATGGTATGTTTGAAGAATATTTTATCGAGGTTAAGGAAGGCCCCGATATCGACGTCTCATTGATCTTTGAAGAAGGCGAGAAGCTTCTAAAACAGGTAATCTTGACTCGACCACTGTATTTAGAGTTTCGATTCTTGCTTTTCCGACTCCTTTACTCTGTGTTTTTAGGCCTTGATGCTCTTCAACCAAGTTTTTTCCAAGTCACAAACTGAGTTTTCTCATTGTGAGGACGAATTTAGGAAGCTCACTTATGAATTGAACTAGCTTAAGGCCCTTTATGCCCAAAAGGAGGGGGAGCTAGGTGACCTTTGAGCACATTTGGACAGGGTGTCTCGAGAGCGAGCCAATCTTGATGAGCAGGTAATATGACCTTCATGGTATTACTTTTGTGCTTTAGTCAATTGAGCGTTTAATACCTTTATTTTACTCTTTTAGCTTAAGCAAAAAGATGATCTAATGCGAGAGGAGCTTAAAGTCAGAGATACTGAAATCCTTGGGCTGAAGCAATGCATGGATGAAGTGTCCTAAAGAAACTCTTCGAGAGAAGCTGACCTCGGTCAAGCATCAACTCTAAGGGGCAAGGGGATAAAGCCATAAGTACAAAGATCTCCATGATGAATCAGTTGTTGAGCTATTCACAGCTAAGTCTAAGACAATGCGCTCATATCCTCGTACCGAGAAGATGTTGCTACTACAAATGCTCGAGCCAGGAAGGTATCTGAAGTGGCCGAGCTTTAACTGACACGAGCCCTGGAGCATGACCGGTTAAGATATCAGAGACATGCTCTCGAGGATGTACACACAAGAAGCATCAATTTGTCTACTGAGATCAAGAGGGTAAAGCCCTAGAAGAAGAATCGACAGCTCTTCTTTCTTCCGATGATGGTTTAGTCAGTGGTTCGGCCAGCAGCTCAGAGGATGATGAAGATGAAGATGAAGATGAAGATGAAGTCTCCCAGGGAAAGGAGGCCGTTGACATTCTGGGCATCGAGGGCCAAGCCGTTGAAGGCATAACTTCTGAGGGAGCTCTGTCTAGTTAAGTGACCCGGTGGTAAATTAGGTTTTTATTTTTTCCTTTTTGTGTGAGGGCTCCAGGCGTGAGCTTTGGAAATATGTCTTTTTGAAACTTTATTTTATATATATTTGCTTTTCGTCATTTCTTGTCTTCCCTTTGCAATTATTTATAAATTTTGATGTTTGTCGATAACCAGTCCGATGTGTCAGACTTGTAATATAAACCCCTTAGGTTTTCATGCTCGTTGAATGGTCGATTATAGTTGACTATTCGAGGTTCGATCCTCAAGTCAAATTTTGACTTGGGGCTATCGACCCTTACGCTTTTTAGGTTGGCCCTTAGGCTCTTACGCATTGGCCCTTAGGCTCTTACACATTGGCCCTTAGGCTGGCCCTTAGGCTCATACGCATTGGCCCTTATGCTCTTTAGGCTGGCCCTTAGGCTCTTAGGCATTGGCCCTAGGCTCTTTAGGCTAGCCCTTAGGCTTTTACACATTGGCCCTTAGGCTCTTTTTAGATTGGGTCGGTGCGACTTCTAATATGGCTATAGTTTTCCCTCATTTTGGCAAAAGACTTTTGAAGTTTTGATTATGCCTTGACATGTTTTATGTTCGTCCAACTCTTCGATGGCTCAAACGAGAACCTTGATTATGAATTGATATCTGACGATAGCTGAGTACCTAGGGAGGTTCGCTTGAAGGCTGAGTTTTCAAAAACTTTTCATCAAAGGCTGATTATTTTCAAAGCCTTTTTATTGTTCGGAGCTGATATTATCGAAGCTACTTTGCTTATGCCGAGGGTAGCCTGATTAACCGATTCTTTTTGAAGTATTTGAAGGCCTTTAGTTTTATGGAGGTAGTCGGATGTCTCCGAGCCGCATTAATTCGGCTGTAACTTTTTAGTTCGACTGTAGTCTTTATGTTTTGCCGTAGCCTTTAGTCCCCGTGTGCGGTGACCTTGGCATCTATATCGAGGGTATGCCTTTTTAGGTGTTTTACAAGTTCGAATAAATAGCCTTGGGATTAATATTGGGGTTATGCCTTTTTAAGGTCTTACATATTTGATGTTGCCTCACTGAGGGCTTACGAGCTCGAAGTTTCCTGATAGAGGTCTTACAAATTTGAGTTTTATTGGCTCGATGAGCTGACTGTTGATGATAGTCCCTGAGTGTTCGAGAGTTTCTGGACGTTGAGTCGCCTTATGAGGAAGTAGTGAACTTCTTTGAGGCACAAAATGTTTTGATAAGAAAAGGGGCTTCCTCAATTACTTGATATATGGATACATGTTTTTTTTGCTTTGGAGGCTCGATTATTCTACATGGACACGGTTCATTTGACCGTTTGGCCTAATACAACATTCTCCTATCGTGGTCCTTCTAGGCATAGTTCGGTTTCTTCCTTGAGGTAACCTCCCGGGGTGATGCACCCCAATATTTGAGGTTGATCAAAGAGAAGCCTTTAATACTTGATGAGTTCTCCTCATGTAGCATGTAGATGTTGTGTTATTAAAAACCTCGCCGGTAAAACCTGTTCAGGATAAAACCCGATCTAAGGAAAAAAGAGCGCAACGCATGCTTTAAAACCCAAGGTCTTCGAGCTGGAGAGCGGTTTGATTCCTCTCAATCGAACACCTGCAATAAGTTAGTATAAAACATAAATGAAAATGGGGAGCATTGTACCTTAGCAATAATAGCGTTCGAGCCTCGATACATTTCAATTGCTTGCTCTGAGGACGCGACACGGTCCTTTATTCCCTCATTCGGTCGCAGCCGAGAATGTGAGTTATGGTTTCTACCTAATTGTTTGCTTGTCTTTTGATTTTTTGATGTAGAAGGCATCGATACCGGTGCCATGTCGTGCACTGCGAACATCTCTCTTGCTGTATGCTGCTTCCCGTACACTGCTTTTACTCCATCCTTGGTTGGAAATTTCATCATTTGATGAAAGGTTGATAGCACTGCCCTTATACTGTGTATCCACAGCCTTCCAAGCAAAGGCACTGTATCTCATGTCACCTTCGATGACATGAAACTTGGTATCTTGGATTGTTCCTGTCACGCCCCGAATCCGAGGGACATGACCGGCGCTCGATCGGGTAGCCCCAGTCAAGCGGACCTGAGTGCCTCTCCTACCCTATGTGTTACCCGTATTTTTCATTACTTATTAGCCAAGAGAAATAACCATTTACAGACAAAACACCTTTTTATTACAAAACATACATATGGTACATGATTCTTAGCGTGGTTTATACTTTACATAACCCAACGTGCAAGATACATATTACGTAAGTTCATGACCCACATTTCCTATCTACGGAGCCTCTAAACATGAAAAGGGATGATATCGTACTTGCCGGTAACAAGGCTCCGGCTATACCTTATACAAATACCAAAATAAGACTCCAGAATAAAGGCGGCATGAGCCACGCAGGGCCCCGAAAGGAAAGGGGCTCACCAATTCAGCTGGCGGGAAGGGATAAAGAGCTACGATCGGTGGACTGGAGTACCTGCTATGGATCCACCTACAATCATAACACGAATGTAGCGCCCCCGGCAAAAGGGACGTCAGTGCACTTGAATTGTACTGGTATGTATGAACAAACTTGCTCTAAGTAAACTCAAGCCATATACAAGTAGGTACAGTAATAGAAACAACAATCAAATGCACAAGAAAAGGGAACAATCAAGCCAAACAAGTTTTCAATCTCTCCTGTTTTCCACCTTCCACAATTCCACACCAATGATTTCACAATTTGCTCAAATGTTTATTTCAATAGTGATATCGATCACTTCTCCACCCTTATTTCCTCGTCCACCCTTATTACCTCGGCCACCCTTATCAACACAACCCACACCTTATAACTTCATATTGCGGCGTGCAACCCGATCCCACCGTATAGTCACAATCCACAAACAACACAACAACAATCAACAATTCATAAGGATCAACAACAACACTTCTTAAGAAATAACAACAATTATTTACAAGTATTTCCATAACCATCAATACTATTTTCCTTCATATCCAACAACTCACATGTGCTTTACATTACAATGACAATTGCCCACAATAAGCCATAGATGTGGTTATCATAGTTATTCCAGTTGCATCATTCGCGATTTTCTTCCATCATTTGTTTCTCAACTCTTACCACAACACTCAATCAAACCAATCACAAGAATTCCACAACAATCACAATTATACAAATCACAATAATTTTCATGAATAAGCCACATAGATATCACATACCAAACATTGGTACACCAAACAAGGCGATTCTACAAAGATCAAAGTTAGCCATACATACCTGGAGCCGAATTCCCTTTTAATATCTACTTCCAACTTTACCAAAAATCCTGGCAATGTCAATCTAGTGCACAAATTAATACATATTTCTTAGAATCAAAGTTCACAATCACTACCCGAACATATTTAGGTTATCAACCCTCCTTTACACAATTCTTTACTCCCACCTAATTACTCTTACTAGATTTTAGGTTTTAATAGACATGCATGAGTGTTTCGACCCCTATTACCAAGAATCAATGCATAAGAATCTCCCTTTTTATTAAAATTTGAAAATCAATGAAAAAGAGTTGGGGACCTTACCTGTAAGAATGGAGATGAAGATAATACTCAAGAATTTCTGGGCCTGGGCGACGTTGGAAAATCAAATTGATAAAGATAAGACTTTCCCTCTCAAGAACCCTCTCTCCCTTCTCTCTAGTTTTATCCAGAAAAATATGTAAAAATGAAAGGTTAGGGTGTTTTATTGAAGAAGAGATCGGGTTGAAAAATTAGAAAATCTGGAGCCGAGTCGGGTCTACGGTCGCACTCTGCGATCGCAGAGCGGAAATGCGGTCTGCATAATGGACCCGCAGAAGTGCTCCTAAAATTTGACTTCTCTACCTGGGTTTGCAACAGAAATGCAGTCCGCATTTCTGTTCTGCAATCGCATAATGCACCGCAGAATTGACCTGCACAAATCTCGAGGAATTTATGCGATGATTATGCGGTTTGCATATTGATTATGCAATCGCATAATAGACCGTATTTTAAACTTTAATTTCGACTAACTCACTAGTTAACTCTGCGGCAAAAATGCGGTCCGCATTTCTGATCTACGACCGCATTCTGGACCGCATAATGGGAATTTTCTGGAAAAATTTTGATTCTTGATTTTTAAGTGCAAAATCAGTAAAAAGTGTCCGAACCGCGGCGAGCTATTCCTAACACATATTCGGATCTTGGCACTACGAGCTACTAGGTTTTGAGCACAAAATTTTATGGGGCCTTACATCCCCGACCACATTTACAGGAAGGATGACTCCCCTTTTGTTGCCTCGCTCGCCATGTTGAATCCATTAAGGACTTGAGAGGCGGATATGATCTGGTCGAGCATTCCGAGCTGCTCCACCACCCTCGACCTGATTATATTGGCCGAGCTACCTAGATCTACGAGTACACATTTAATTTGAAATTTATTCAAAAAAACAAAATTACTAGTGTGTCGTTATGAGGCTAAGACGAGGTCTCGATGTCTTCTTCGATGAATATGAGAGCATCATCTGGTATGTAACTTCGAGTTTGATTTTCTCTGGTGATGGATATTTTCGTTCGCTTGACAATGGGTCTCTGTGGGGCATCGACCCCTTCAATGATCATGTGTATGACGTGCTATGGTTCTTCTAGTTCGTTCTTCCTATTTGCCTCTCTTTCCTGAAATTGGTTTTTAGCTTGGTCGCTGAGGAATTCTTGAAGGTTCCCTTCCCTGATAAGTCGGGCTACCTTTTCTCGAAGCTATCTGCAATCGTCGATTCTATGTCCGTGAGTGCCGTTATTTTTACATACCAAGTTAGGGTTCCTCTGTGAAGGGTCTAACAGTATGGATTTTGGCTACCTAGTATCTTTGATTTTACCTACGGCCGATACGATGCTCGAGACATCGACATTGAAGTTACACTCAGATAGCCAGGGCGCCTCCACTGGCCTAGAGTGCCTATCGAACTTGGCTTTATTCATGAGTCCCTGAGAACTTTGACCTCGATTTGTCCTTCAATTGCCTCGAGGTATATTATGACTTGGGGCATTTCTTCGATCTTCTACATATGGCTGGTATCTTTCCTTGTTTGGTCTCGACTTCCTTTATGTAAACCTTTGTTCGTTAAGAGCCTGCTAGGATATAATGATCCCGAGGGGGCCCCTAATTAGTTGTTGTGCACATCCGCCACGTCACGGTGGGATATTTGATCAAATTTTGTTTTAACTGCTTCGAAGATATTGAGCTTCGTTCATTCAAACCTTGAGTGAAGGCCTGTACTGCCCAGTCATCGGAGATTGGTGGTTATTACATTCGTTCCATCTGAAAGCGAGATACAAATTCCCTAAGCATCTCGTTTTCTCTCTGTTTGATTTTGAAGACATCGGACTTCCTGGTGGCGACCTTGATGGCACTAGCGTGAGCCTTCACAAAAATCTGCCAACATGGAAAATGCATCTATTGAATTTGGGGGTAGGTTATGATACCACATCGTAGCCCCCTTTGTTAGTGTTTCTCCAAATTTCTTCAACAAGACAGACTCAATTTCGTCATCCTTTAAGTCATTCCCTTTTACAACACAAGTATAAGCAGTAATGTGCTCATTGGGGTCTGTGGTCCCATTAAACTTTGGGACATCGGGCATTCTGAATTTCTTTGTGATGGGCTTGGGAGCCGCACTTGGTGGGAATGGTGTCTGTATGAACTTCTTTGAATCTGTGCCCTTCAGAATCGAGGGTGCGCCCCCGATCTGATCGACCCTCGAGTTATAAGTCTCCACCCTTTTATCGTTAGCCTCTATCTTCTTTTCTCCCGATTCAATCCTTTTGGCGAGGTCCTTGAGCATCTTCATAATAGCGGGGTCTACTGCTGACCCATTGTCGCTCGATCTCTCCGGTGCCTACTCGACTTGAGGAGCTGTTTCCGGTGCTGCTGTGCTTGGAGTTTTTTGTTGACTTTGTACCTAATCAATAGCCACTTGTTGTGCTTGCAACATCTTAAAAATGATTTAAAGGCTGACTTCTATTTCCTCCCCGCGCACACTTTCTTCGGTTATGATAGCTTATATCGACATGCACATCATTGTGTGAGCTCACACCGATGGGGATTTATGCCGGTGCCACGCCTAGGTTTTGTGGTGGTACACTGGCATCTGCACATTTCTCTCCATGAAGCCCAATACCGTTGTTTTCGTGTGCATTTGCTGAGTTAGTCATTTTTTGGCCTAAAATCAATGATTCTTGGACAAGAAAAAGCGTGAAGAGTAGCTTGTGTTTTCAGAAAACTAACACCAAAACAATCACTATTATTTATAGCCTCATGGTGGCTGCCAAACTGTTTACCTTGAAAATGGTATTAACAATTTTATTTGATTTTGTGGTTCTAAAAATATGCGATTTATTTCAATGCTAGTCGTTAGGCAATAGATGCTAAGTGCAAGTAAAGAGAATAAGATATGCAAACCAATGCTATCACAAGACTGAGCCTTGAGCTGGTTGGAACAGGGGCTTCGAGGTCTAGTTAGGGCATTAAGCAATGAACAACTGATGAAGAAACAATGATAATAAAGGCTTCGATGATAGCCTTTTGCGGTTAATAATGGGCAATAAATGAAGAACAATAAACGAACAGTGAATGAATAAGCAATAAATCTATAGAGTAATTGTTGAGCACGTTTAAGCAAGAAAAGCAGAGAATGTTCTATTGCATTCAATAATTGTCCTCTTACAAAATGACAAGGGTCCCCTTTATATAGGAAGGGGGGATCCCAACACAATACATATCTAATAATGATGGCAAAATTCTAGTGGTACAACTTTATAATGGCTCAGTACGGATTTGTACTATTCTTGCAGATTTTGTCATCTCTAACCACGTGTCCTTGGGAGCTTTCTCGCCTTTACATGATGATCAACGATTTGTACTACTCTGAGATTGGCCTTCGATATGCTCCCTCGAGGGACACACCTCGGGGTCACACTTTGAATTCTGCTTCGAGCTCCTCGAGGTTGGGCATGGAGTGCCACAGTTGCCCCAAAGTCAAACTCTCCGATTTTGGCCATATACACTAGTGACATGACACATCGATGCAATCTAAAGCCACACCATGCACTAATAAGCAACATTGCAAATGTACTCAAATATGGAAAATGACATCAGACAAGAGAACTGTTCCGCAAGCTCAACGGGTACGACGCAATGCTAAGAATATATCACACACTGCAGAACCAAAACACACAAATCTAACACAAAGGAACATACCTCTACGTAACTCTGCTACAATGCGTGACACCATCCAAATGCTGGTCCACATTATATACCTCGAGCCACTTTTCTCAAAATCCATAACCACTCAAAATTTGACATCAAGTACCCAAAGTGCATTACCCTAACCACGGAGAGCAAATAGCACAATGCCACCATCCAGAAAGAACATAACTAACGCGAAATAAATCATGCAATACCTGAATACTCATCTTGCTCAAATTTCTGGTATAAACCCAATTAGAACCACACCATGTGTGTATATAACCAACGATTCACAACTTCTCGTAACATAGAAGAGTAACTCATAAATCATTTCAGAACACGAATAAGCTCAACAACAATCGAATGGCACATCCCTCAACAATAACAGTATGGGGCCAACCAATGGACCCCCAAATCAACTCTAGTCATCCACAAATAGATAATTAACCCTCCGAAAGTCCACAATGACTGAATCACAACACATACTATCCTCTGCCCAACCTTGGCTACATGTTCATAGTCCACAACCACGAAATAATCTACTCATGAGAACTCCTAGTCTCCAAATCCGTAGAACACACAAATCACCATATTTGATCTCAACTCCATCGCCTGAATGCTTAACACTTCTCCAATATGCGATCATCCCACAAGGAATACTTCTATAATTCTTTTGTGACACATAGCAAAATTTGAATATCAGTAGTCGATCAACTAGGAGAGCACCGCAATACCAATGAAGTATCCATAATCAAAACACATTGCCCCCTTCTAAACTGTATATTCTTATTAAGCCATACCAAATAGTAATATCATTTACCTAGTCATTTGCAACCGTCCATGCTGCCTAAGAATTTTATGATCTTACCTTCAAAACTGAATTGTTGTTTACCGTTAAAATGGTAACAATAATTAAATTTACTAAATAGGACTCTAAAAATACGTGATCTATTCCCAACCTAATTTGTTGAAGCAGACGATGCTAGTGTTACAAGTTTTAACGATGGGCGGAAGATAAACAAGATAACGATCAAACCAAAGGGTCTGCTACTCGGGCGTAAGCTTAGTCGATTGGGACTTCGAGGTCAACCTCGGGGTCGAGCTCAGGCTATCGAGAATACTAATGAGTAATCTAACAGCTAGAGATATAATCAAATGAAGCTATTTATAACCAAAAATGAGTTTGTGTGATAGAAAACATATATAAAATAAAGAACACATATAGAGACAAAGGATATCGAGGTATCCTCAGTATCAGTGAGAGAAAATAAGTGTTAGTGAAAATAGAAAGAGATAGGGAGATATTATTGCACTTTGTAGAACTGTGGGAGCAACAACAATTTTTTTACAAGGTAGGGCGAGTCCCCTTTATATAGGAGAGGTGACTTAGTAACGAATACATGTATATCTAATATACGAAATATGGAGATGTGATAGCTTGACTTGACATCCTAGCATAGGCTAGGGATAGTTCGGTCCTATCATATTCAACTGTGTGCGGTCCTATCATATTCAACTGTGTGTTTGGGAGCTTCTCCCCTTTGTCTTTATCTCGGCCTCGAATCGGACCTTGACAAGCCTCAAAGGAGAGGTCTAAGTTGTGATTTCATATCATCGTGATCTCGAGATATCTTTCGAAGGTGGCTCCATGTCCTCGGGGTCTCGAGGTACCTCCCCTGAGATAACTTGATGGCGGGGAATCGGGCCTTCTAATTTCATCACGTACAGATACTCTCCATGTTTCTCAAAACGAAGCGATGGGAAACGGTTATGAACATTGACTCCTCGAACTCCTGATGGAGATAGTACATTTGGCGATCCGCGTCGTGCCGCAATCTTTTGTGATAGATGACATATCTCATAGACTCCTGCTCAATACTCTGCCACTTCCATTTCTCAAGGTAAAAAGTGCTGCCGTCGATTCAGTTTTTCAAGGATGCAACAATTGCGTTCGTCAGTTAGTTTTCCAGAGCCTTGATGACCGTGTTGCTACCCCTATAAATGGGGTACCTTGGCATTGTTTTTCCTATCCCACTGTCTTCATCGGCATACTTTGCCTATTCCTTCTTGCACCTTCTTCTATCTTTGAACATCATGCTTGGGGCTTATAGCCTCAAGGCCGTTAGTAGGGGTTTCCTTCAGTTGTGCTATGGCTGTTTGCCGAGACGTTCCTGTGGTAAGAACAATCGCGTTGTCCCGCTATGGCCATTGTCCTATTGGTGTTTGCTGTTGCTATTGGCCTGAGGTAGAGATGGATGGGGAATTGGACTTCCCCTTAAGTAGATAGTCGTTTAGATTATGCACCGCGACTCACTCTTCTACCTGGGTCTGGTGTGGCACCTCATCCTTAGGGCTCTTTCTTTCCCGAGGGATAAGGTGGCCCTCTCGGTCATTGAGGTTGAGGCCCGCCGAATCTCCAACTTTTGGTTTTGGCGGGCTATGTTTTTTTTCTCTACCTCCTCTGCGTGTCCTCCTTTTCATCTTCTCCATCTCCTCTGGCGAGAATCCCTTGAGGGATTGAGATGGGATCCTAGAGGAGGTGGAGGTCGAAGGGATCACCCTTGAGAGTGTGACGCTCGAGGATGCCGATATCGGAGATGCACCCTTGAGAGCGGACTGGGCTTCTGGGTTTCATCACATGTACACCTTTCCGTTCCTTCCCTGTAGGGGTAGACTCCCATAGGCCTTAGAAATTATATGTAATGACCATTGGAGGGCATTTGTAATTGTATGTATCGACCCCTCAGGGGCTGTTGTACGCCAATTCTTATGAATAAGAATATACTTTGCTGACTTCTGCTTTCCTTACTTTGCTTTTTTTTTCTTTCGGTATGTTCTCATACCCTTCGACGCTCTTTGAATGTCTTCTCTTATTTGTTGGCCACTGATATTTGGATTGAGCGTGAGCGTGAGCGTTCATTCTGATCTTCTATTGATCAACATGGTCCTCCTCCGACCCATCGTCGTACTTCAGACTAATCTTGGATTAATCTGGTAGGTCCGGGCTATCGAAGCCCTCCGAGTTGTTTGGGGATTATGCATTGAATTCTGGGGCCTTCAGGAAAATTATCATGAATGGAGGCCATCTTCGGGTACCCGGGGATCCCCATTGATCATGATGTAGATAACCCTTTTAGAATGCATAGGATTGAATTTTGCTGAGGAGTTTGCTCGTATTCGGGCAATTCCTCAGGACTTCGTAGAGCTTTCACGGTCGAAGCTTCCTGTGTTTATTCCTCTTTTTAGGAAGAGGGGATCACGAGACCAGGTGCTTGCCTGGTGCCAAGTGTCAGCGTTTAAAGCTCACCGAGGCCCGACTTCTTTGGGCCCGGGGTTCTTGGCATAGGATGCTGCCTCAAGCATGGAAATAAGTCAAACAACCCTTTATGTCTTGACTACTCATTAGAGGATGCTTTCTAGATTGGGTATTGACCCTTCGATTTGCATCAAGGTTGTTGGCTTCCTGGGGTTTACCTTGGACAGGCGAATCGTCGTTGCTTCTCGTATATATGCGGGGCAGCTTCAGTTTGTTGGCAAGACTTTGCTACTTTGAGATAGCTGTGCTCCTGCTTTGGCATAGGGTTCCTCATTTCCCTAGGTGCAAGAATTGTTGGTGCGTGCCCTTGCTTTGCTCTGTTTAGTAATACCATAGTCATGGCAACCACTTCGGGGGCGACATGATAGAGAGCGGAAAGTGCTGTTCCTGACGCTCGGGAGCTGAGGGATTGAGTTCTGATAACGGTTTCTTCGATAAGAGGGGAGCATCTGGAGATGGTGAGAAAATACTGTGGATGGAGAGAGGGGGTAACGTTGTTGGTGCTTCCTTCGGGAGAGAAAGTTACAGATTCCGCTGACGGATTTTTGAATGTATACCTGTATCCTTTTGTGTTTGGCCCCCTCGACAGGGTTGTGCTTGATTTTTGTTTGAAGTATTGGGTTATTTTGGCGCAGATACATCTGTCATTTTGGCGGGTGGTGCTGATGATGAGATTCTTTACAGAGAAGGTCGATCTCGAATTTATGCTCGATCACCTCATCTGGCTGTATCGGCCCTTTCATTATCAGGGCTTGTTAACCCTGAAGTGTCATTCATCCTTGCCTTTTATTGTTGATGATGAAGAGGAGGGGGGTCGAGAATGGTCCAGTTGGTTCATCCGAGCCTGGATGGTATGGAGATGTGACAACTTGACTTGACATCCTAGCATAGGCTAGGGATAGGCCGGTCCTATCAGATTCAACTGTGTGCTTTGGGAGTTTCTCCACTATGTCTTTATCTCGGCCTCGAATCGGACCTTGACAAGCCTCAAAGGAGAGATCTAAGTTGTGACTTCATATAATCGTGATCTCGAGATATCTTCCCAAGGTGGCTCCATGTCCTTGGGGTCTCGAGGTACCTCTCCCGAGATAACTTGATGGCGGGGAATCGGGCCTTCTAATTTCATCGCGTACAGATAGTCTTCATGTTTCTCAGAACAAAGCGATGGGAAATGGTTATGACCATTGACTCCTCGAACTCCTAATGGAGATAATGCATTTGGCGATCCGCGTCGTGGCGCAATCTTTTGTGATAGATGACATACTCATAGACTCCTGCTCAATACTCTGCCACTTCCATTTCTCAAGGTAAAAAGTGCTGCTGTCAATTCGATTTTTCAAGGATGCAACAATTGCATTCGTTAGTCAGTTTTCCAGAGCCTCGATGACCGTGTTGCTACCCCTATAAATGGGGTACCTTGGCATTGTTTTTCCTATCCCAGTGTCTTCATCGGCATACTTTGCCTATTCCTTCTTGCACCTTCTTCTATATTTGAACATCATGCTTGGGGCTTATAGCTTCAAGGCCATTAGGAGGGGTTTCCTTCAGTTGTGCTATGGCCGTTTGCCGAGTCGTTCTTGTGGTAAGAACAATCGCGTTGTCCCGCTATGGCTGTTATCCTGTTGGTGTTTGCTGCTGCCGTTGGCTTGAGGTAGAGATGGATGGGGAATTAGACTTCCCCTTAAGTAGATAGTCGTTCAGATTATGCACCGCGACTCACTCTCCTATCTGGGTATGGTGTGGCACCTCATCCTTTGGGCTCTTTCTTTCTCGAGGGATAAGGTGGCCCTCTCGGTCATTGAGGTTGACGCCCCGAATCTCCAACTTTTGGTTTTGGTGGGCTATGTTTTTTTTTCTCTGCCTCCTCAACGTCTCCTCCTTTTCATCTTCTCCATCTCCTCCAGTGGGAATCCCTTGAGGGATTGAGCTGGGAGCCTAGAGGAGGTGGAGGTCGAAGGGATCACCCTCGAGAGTGTGATGCCCGAGGATGCCGATATCGGAGATGCACCCTTGAGAGAGGACTGGGCTTCTGGGCTACATCCTTCCGTTCCTTTCCTACAGGGGTAGACTCCCATAGGCCTTAGAAATTGTATGTAATGACCCTTCGAGGGCTTTTGTAATTGTATGTATCGACCCCTCGGGGGCTGTTGTACGCCAATTCTTTTGAATAAGTATATACTTTGCAGACTTCTGCTTTCCTTACTTTGTCTTGTTTCTGTATGTTCTCATGGCCTTCGAGGCTCTTTGAATGACTTCTCTTATTTGTTGGCCGCTGATATTTGGCTTGAGCGCGAGCGTTCATTCTGATCTTCTACTTATCGGCATGGTCCTTCTCCAACCCATCGTCGTACTTCGGACCAATCTTAGATTAATCTGATAGGTCCGGGCTATCGAGGCCCTCCGAGTTGTTTGGGGATTATGCATCGAATTCTGGGGCCTTCAGGAACATTATCATGAATGGAGGCCATCTTCGGGTACCCGGGGATCCCCATTGATCTTGATGTAGATAAACCTTTTAGAATACATATGATTGACTTTTGCTGAGGAGTTTGCTCGTATTCGGGCAATTCCTCGGGACTTCATGGAGCTTTGACGATCGAAGCTTCCTATGTTTATTCCTCTTTTTAGGAAGAGGGGATCACGAGACCAGGTGCTTGCATGGTGCCAAGTGTCAGCGTTTAAAGCTCACAGAGGCCCGACTTTTTTGGGCCCGGGGTTCTTGGCGTAGTATGATGCCTTGAGCATGGAAATAAGACGAACGACCCTTTATGTCTTGACTAATCATTGGAGGATGCTTTCTGGATTGGGTATTGACCCTTCGATTTGCATCGAGGTTGTTGGCTTCCTGGGGTTTGCCTTGGACAGGCGAATCGTCGCTGCTTCTCGTATATATGCGGGGCAGCTTTAGTTCCTTAGCAAGACTTTGCTACTTTGAGATAGCTGTGCTCCTGCTTTGTCATAGGGTTCCTCATTTCCCTAGGTGCAAGAAGTGTTGGTGCGTGCTCTTGCTTTGCTCTGTTTAGTATTACCATAGTCATGGAAACCACTTCGGGGGTGGCATGGCAGAGAGCGAAGAGTGCTGTTCCTGACGCTCGGGAGCTGAGGGATTTAGTTCTGATGATGGTTTCTTCGATAAGAGGGGAGCATCTGGAGATGGTGAGAAAATACTGTGGATGGAGTGAGGGGGTAACGCTGCTGGTGCTTCCTTCGGGAGAGAAAGTTACGGATTCCGCTAATGAATGTTTGAATGTGTACCTGTATCCTTTTGCATTTGGCCCCCTCGACAGGGTCGTGCTTGATTTTTGTTTGAAGTATCGAGTTACTTTGGCGCAGATACATCTGTCATTTTGGCGGGTGGTGCTGATGATGAGATTCTTTGCGGAGAAGGCCGATCTCAAATTTATGCTCGATCACCTTATCCGGCTATATCGGCCCTTTCATTACCAGGGCTTGTTAACCCTAAAGTTTCATTCATCCCTACCTTTTATTGTTGATGATGAATAGGAGGGGGATCAAGAACGGTCCAGTTGGTTCATCCGAGCCTGGATGGTCGACATCATCCCCCCGGAGCTTTTGCCATTCTTCGAAGGGTGGAATTACGCACGTGAGTGGAGTGTTGCGGCGCTCTTTTAGGTTGTACCCATAGTGGAAGTTAGTTAAATAATGGTGTTTTTACCTTGTTGTAGCAATTTAATTGATGCCATGCGAAGTCTCTGATCTGCCCGGCTAGGTTTGGAGGCTGGTGACCCATTCGTCCTGCGACGAGCATCAGTGGTGAGCTGTGCTCCGCGTCAGGTGGGGAGCGAAATACCAAGGTATGTGCGCATGCTGCCTTTGCCTCGACCTTCATGTATTTGAGGCAACATTTTCTCCTTTTCTATTTACATTGGATCTGTAGCTTGCAGGTATCAGGCAATTCTTTGGGATGAGACAGTGTTCTTCCGAAGAGAGTAAGGAGTTGTTAACCTCTCTTCCCGCCCTTTGAGGTGATGGATCTTCTAGTATTGCTGACCAGGCCAGTAGCTTCAAGGAGAAGGCATTGTCTGAGTTCGCTGCCCCCGACGTACCTGATTCTAGGTCGTTGATGCCTTCGAGCGGATATGCTTTGCTCGAGGCCGGCTCTCCCGGAGCGAAGGGACGGGATCAATAGGAGTATACTCCGACTTCGAGGAAGTCTGCCGGCTTCACTTCATGGTGAATTTAGGCGTAGTTTCCCTGTATTCCGTGTCCTTCGTTTGTCATTTAGTTTCCCTTATGCAGGCCTGTGACAGGCTGATGTTTGAGCTGGTCCGTCAAGGGGACAAGTTCCAGAAAGTTCGGGATGAGGGAGAATCTCTTAGGCTGCTTAGCGAGGAGAAGGATGGCGAGTTGCTGCATTGGTGATGCGAAGCATATATGCGCTCGAATTACGAGAGTTATTTTATAGAGCAGGTAACTTCATGTAGCTTAAGCTTATCAGCTGCAGAAAAAGTCGGAGGCCATGGAGTACCTTAAGGGCGATATCGATCGTGTCAGAAAGGCTTGCGGTAAGCTCAGGGCTTAGGTGCAAACTCAAGTTTTAGAGGAGGCAAGCGCCTTGGCCAAGGTTCCTGCCTTCGAAGTCCAACTATGCTTGGCTCGAGATAATGCCAAAATCCAGGTAGATGTGATCGAGAAACTGGAATTCAAACTTTTGAAGACCAGGGCCGAGGTAATTGAAGCCCGGGCTAGGGCGATACAAAGCCGATCCAACACTGATCGGGAGATGGCGGTCCGTATGAAGGATGCTGCGGAGCTCAGGCCAAGCTGAAGCGAGCCCTCGATCGGGAGAAAAAGATCGAGGAATACGTTCGTTGCAGATCCCGAAGGGAAGCACTCGAGGAGATTGGCGCGAGGGGCTTTATTCTTTCTGATAAATTGGATTGATAAAGGGCGGATGATCTTGATGCGTGGTCCTTTTTTGCTGACGATTCGGGGAGTGAGCCCGGCGAGCTATAGCTCCTCGGAATGGATCATAAATTGTGCCGTTCTGCTGTATTGTTCTTGATATATGTAGAACATGACTGTTTGTGGAGAGTGTGTCTCCTCCCCCCTTTTTTCTTTATGAAAGAAGAAAATACTTTGAAGCCTTACTTCTTCTACTTCTTCTGCATCTCCTTCTGTTATCATCTTTAACCAGGTCGGTTTCGATGTCTGGTGGGATCTTTACAAGTCTGGGATCAATCGGGCTGGCCCTGGGCTCCTAGGAGTGAGCGTTGCGGTCCCTGCTCTTTGTCCATCCATTTAGATCTAGTCCTCGAGTCGCTTTGCAAGTCGAGATGTTATTGGCCTTTAAGTTCTTTCTTGTCCGTACGGGCGGGTAATGGTGATCATCTTTGCCTTGGGTCGAAATGACCTTATAAGTGGGTAACCCGGAGGCTCACTCAGCTGGCGATCGTGGCGTTTGTGCTGCACCTTTAGGCATGCTGTAGTTTTGTGCTTATTGCGGGTCTAGTCTCTGAGTCACTTTGCAACTCGGGCTGTCATTGACCTTTACGTGCCTTTCGATTTCCCGAATGGGGTAGTGCTTTGTACGTGATTTTGGTCATTGAGACCTTTCCGTATGTGGCTCGTAGGCTTGTTTAGTTAACTATTTTGGATTTGGTCTCCAAATCAAGTTACGATTTGAGCTCACTTTAATCCTCAAGTTGTCAATTTTGCTGGAGACAATAACACTTTTTGGTCGTAGAAACCTTTTGATATATGGCTCGTAGGCTTGCTTAGCTGGCGACTATGGATCTTATGCTGTTTTTGTCCATGGGCTTTTAGTAGGCTTTGTTTTTCGCTCATTAAGGTCTTTTTTGAAAGATTTTTGCCTGACCCATCGTCAGTTCTAAAGGAACCTCAATTTCAAGTCGTAATCGGCGATATTTCGGGCTAATCGGAAGGTTCATAGCCCATTGTTTACCTATTGAGGGAAGCCTATTTTAACTAGTTCTTTCCGAATGATATTTGAAGTAGTGGCCTGCGATTTTTGTTTAGCGACGGTTGGGTGTCCACGAGTCGCATTATTTTGGCTGTATCAACCATTTTGACCGTAGTCATATGCGTTCAGGCGTAGCTATTTTTGATCCCAAGTGATAGTTTAGGCGTCCACATCGAGGATATGCCCTTTCGGGATTCTTACAAATGCAACGTATAACCTAAACTTCGGGATTTTCACGCATGTTGAGGTCTTATGGTTTGTCATGCCTATTAAGGTCTTACAGTTTGTCATGTCTGTTGAGATCTTACAGTTTTTTTGGCGATATAGTATGACGATCGTCGTCAGTCTCCGAGTCATCAAGTTGTTTAAGCGTGAAGACCGCTTCTTGTGAACTCGGAGCTGTGTTTTCAGGACTTTATGAGCCCGGAGTTCTGGTCCTGAAGTTGTGCGAGTGCCCTATTGCAGGCATTAAGTCTCCGAGTATTTCGGAATGCATTTAGTGGAAGGGGGCCCCATGTCAGGGATATACTTGAGATTTCCTTGTCCGAAGAATAAAATACCGAGAAAATATCCTTTTATTGCTTGGTGTAGATGTACATCATTTTGCCATTGTGAACTCGATCCATGCATGCACGGCTTCTTGGACCGTTCTGGCCAAGGATATAATTACCGACGGGGTTTAGTCCGCCATATCCGAGTCCTTCCAAAGGGGAATGCTCTTAGAGGCAAACCATCGATCATCGTTGAGCCATCGAAATAAATCCCGTGACATCATCGAGCCTTCTGGTATGCTACTCTGCCAATAATTCTGTTGATAAGGTTCCTTTCGGGACAGAAGCCCGGCTGGAGAGGGAAAATATGCAGCCTAGGAGCCTCCGGGTAGAGTCTTGAGAACCTCCGAACATCCAAGCCAGCTATCTGCGTTTAAGTTAGTAAAAATGGAACGAAGGAGAAAAAATAGTTCTTTCTTACCGAGGGGTGTGTAGGCGAGGTTCCAGGACTTGGTGTGTCCCTGTCGGCTTATTCTAGTTCTTCCCTTTGTGAGGAATCTCGCTCTTTTGTCGAGATGGGACCGTTGACGCCTTTGGGTAGAGTGTAGGTAGTCGTGTGAGTGAAATATTTATACTTTGCACTTCCTATGATGGTGTAAAACCCGAAGTCCTAACTCGGACTCTGGCGGGCTATATTGAGAAAATGGTCTTTTAGGTGACTTGTCATTTGAAATTCACCAAGGATTCGGGTTGTGGGGGCGATTTGGTCCGTTAATGCGGACCGCCCTGTTGACCCTTTATCCAATGCCATCGTTTTGGTTGACCGAACTTCCTAAATCTAGGAACAAATGATTTATTTTAAGATTAAGTGGATGAGGGAGAGGTTTACCAATGTGCTGACGTGACACGAGGTGGAGTCGTGGTGCTCTCTTCCCTGGATTCAAGAGTATCCTTGGAAATACTTCCCTGGATCTGTCTTTGTCCCGGTGGCGGGTACTTTTGCTTCCCATGTTATGAGTTCTCTGAGGGCATCGCTGCTCCTCTATTGTCGTGGTGATACGTTGTGGCCTGTATATTTCATCCTTCCTGGTAGTCTTCTTTCCTCGGGGCCAGATTTGAGCTTGATTGTTCTATAGAATTCATCGACAACTTTGGCTGAGTAGCACAACTGCCATATTTTTGGGACAGGAGTCATTCGTGGCCCTGCTGCCGCTTGCGTCCTGCGGATTCCGCATCGGGTCGTGGTTTTTTTGAAGGGGCCTTGGTCGAGTAGGCCTGAGTTGCTCAGCGTTCTTGGTCTCGTTTATGGTGACCACGATATTTGTCATGAAACAGTTGAGACCGCATTCTACTGGGTGCGATTCATCTGCCGGCTGTGCCTCACCGGATTTGGTTCCGCTGGAGGTTCCCTAGGGACGTCGCCCTCGGACTACTCCCCTACCGTAGCGAGGTATGTTGGATCTTGGAGCGTTTATCCCATCAGCGGCGCACAGATGGTATCTCCATCTATTTGGCATTAGTTTCTTCGTGGAAGGCCTGCCCAGGTGTGCTGTTTCTGTAGAGGATTCTGGAGGGCCGCTCACGGCCCCGATTAGTGGCTGGTGCTGGGTATGGACGCCTGGCCAACCCTCGGCCGGGTATCTGGCTAAATGTCTCTTGAAATGACCTGGGGCCAGCGGGTATGCTTTGTTTAAACCCCGAGTAAAGGCCAGGGTTGTCTGTTCATCCGGAGCCGGACGCGATCTCATTTGTCCTATCAGGGAGCAAGACGCGACTTCTTGTGGTGTTTCTTCCTTTGATTGTTTGGCCTCCGACTTGTCGATTTCAGCCACTGCTGCGTCCATGACATCAATGTATGTTTCTGTGGCAGGTTTATCTTGGAAGTCGCTATTTTTCTTCGTATCTGTGTGAGCGGTGATGCGCTCGGGAGGGGGGGGGGAAGCTGTGTCCGGTGTTGCTACGCTAGGAGTTCTCGGATGGCCTTGCAACTGAGAAATGGCTAGTTGTTGTGCCTGCAACATTTTAAAAATAATGTCAAGGCTAACTTCCTGTTCTTCCCTATCCGGGGGTTTTTTGAACTTCCTGTCGGTCGCTATGTTGCATGCTTCTATTGGCGTGGGAAGTTTCGTTGATTTGCTATGCGTACTGTGAATCCGCGTTTGCTAGTATTGGTCCGAGTGTATTGTCTGGATCCTGTAGTGGTGCTCCGGCGGCCGGGATAGCTATACCATTTTCCCCGTGATCTTCGAGGCGATCGTTCTTAGCTCTGTTCACCGAGCCAGACATTTTTACCTGAAATTAAAGGATCTTGGACAAGAAAAGTCATGAAAGATGATATGCATTTGTGTAATGAAACTAGCAAGAAAATAATCACTATTATTTTTAGCCCCACGGTGGGCGCCAAACTGTTTACCATGAAAATGGTAACAACAATTAAATTTACTAAATGTGACTCTTAAAATACGTGATCTATTTCCAAGCTAATTTATGAAAGTAGACGATGCTAGTGTTACGAGTTTGCAACTACATACTCAAATAGACAAGGACCTTCCATTTGATTTCATCCAGGAGAAAATCACTATACATCACATGCTCTTCACGCTAGCCGGAAATATACATTTCTAACCGAGGTAGAAACCATCAATAACTCTCCGAATCCCATTTTCACAAAACCAAACCGTCAGGACTGAACTCCTCCAACTCAACCATGCTACCCAAGCCGTCAAAACCCTAAACCCCAAAGCCACAAAACACCTATAAAAACTCACTACATCATAAACACCAAAAGAGCTAATCACATCCTTTACCATGCCGATCTAACCTACTACAAAGCTGTCCTATTTCACCGAGTTCCTTCTAAATTACCTTCAAATTAATACTTCTCATTGCCATAATACCATAATCCTCAAGCAAGACTCACCACACGAGACCCAAGCATAGACCACATCACCCTAAGGCTCATAAGCCGCCGAATGCTCTTTTAAGCACCCCGAAAATGCCACAACCGAGATATTCACTCCGAAGAGACCTCCTATGAATTTCAATTTAGTCTTTCACCTTCCTATTACAAAAAAATGTAGAATCCATAAGGATATAGAAATACTGAGATTCCGGACACCATCCAATGTAACTCTCAGCTTCTAGCCATATACAAACCCGCAAAATTTTTCAATTTCCACATATAAATCTTGAATATTAGAACCATTCTTGAGAGTCATCCACACTACTCAAATCTCAATAGTATCTCCTAAACGGACCGAACGACCTATGCCCCATTATCACAACAACAGCCAAGGAAGTAATCCATCCTTCTAAGCAGCCGAGCGATTTCCTACTCCATGCACGCTACATTCTTTACAAATAACAAATAAATCATCCAATGTTTCTTATATACCCATAAAAAAAACACAACCCTTATCCAAAAATTCCTTTATGCGAGTCATCCTCGATCCCAACCTTCGTAAACCATAACTGATTCACCAGTATACCTCAAACTGAAACCAATACAACACATGACCATGCAATCAACTTATCAATAGCAGACTCCCCCACTTGGCTCAAAGCCATAGATCAAAACACACAATAGCTCACAATGCCCATACTTTATTACTGCCATAATACCATAGTGTGATTCAACTAAATCCTTCATAAGATCAAGCATCACAAACCATCTAATATCTTAAATCATCTGCAAATCTCCCATTCACCCTTGTAAAAGTCAAGCCAACTCTTATAAGCGATCCAAACTCAAATTGCAACACATATAATTCACTAGTAAAAGAGGACTCACTACAAAACAACATAGGGATCACACAACCCTCAAGGACACCCCGTAGGAGATAACCCACTTGCTTCGCCTCAAACCAAATTATACCCTTCCACAGTCATAACCATTATGCAATCACTTAATCTTCCTAAGTCTGAACTCATATCACGACCTAAAGATCTACTTCACTCCTCAACTAAACAACATGAAAAGATCCTTCAACACTCCCATAACTCGATGTTATACACAAAATCAAGATGGAAAACAAGCAATCAATGGTTCTTTCTACACCTTAAGCAAACCCTTCTCGTCACATTCAAACCGTATGAACACATCTCATACCCACATCATACTCATCACATAGCCATCCAGACTGGCCATATTGAAATCACATCTTGCACCCTATCCCTGGAATCATAAGCCGTCGATACATAGCTGATACCTAGCGCTCATGTATGCATACAAATACGTGGAAGAAAATTCAAAGAGTTACGCTTCAAGATGAATCAATACCGCATGACAAGGAAAGTAAGATGGGAAGTATATCCTAAAGGTCCTGTAGCCTCTCGAAGATCGGTATGGATGTCATCATAATGATCCACAAGACTCTACTATATACTTTCTCATGACTAGTAGAACCTACGAACCTAGAGTCTGATACCAATCTGTCACGACCCAAAATCTACTAGTCGTAATGGCATATAACCAACCCGCTAGGTAAGCCAAATAAAACTTATCCATTTCCATTTAACTTAATAAAACAATTAAATAAAGGAATTATCTAAATCTTACCCAAAGACTGTTAGTACAAATCATGAGCTTCTAAGAGTAGAGATTTCAAAATTGATAGGAAATAAATACATCTTCTGTTTGAAAAGTACATTAAACAGAGTTATATAATCTAAGCCTACCATAAACAAAAGGCAACTACAACCGAGACGCAGGTATATCTTCCAATCCAGTTTCTGTCGAACACAGCAACATCGACATCCAAAATCTGCATGCAATGTGCAGGAAATGTAGTTGAGTACAACCGATCCCATGTACTCAATAAGTAACAAACCTAAACTTAGGTTGAAAGTAGTGACGAGCTAGAACATAGGTCGGATCTAACACCAATAACCAATAGCAATTCATAACAGTGTAAAGCAAACAAATAAAGAAATAGCTCTGAGATAAAGTGTTCAGCCTTTTCATAGTCTTTCAAAAATAGTTCCACTTTTCAAGTATACCATTGAAAGCTCAAATCCTTTACCGAAATCGTAAAAAATATGAGTAAGTTTGAAAACTGTACCTTTTTCCCAAAAATCCTTTTAACAGTAAATATGATGCTTCATTTTCTTTCCAGCTAGCATGTGTGAAATACCTCTCTATAACCACATATCAATATGTGTAAAAAGTCATGAATGACATGATACCGTACAATATGAGCAAAATGCATCTCTAGGACTGCATGTCATGTTCATGTCAAATGCGATGCGACTCAGCAATAAAACCATATGTATACTCTTAGAGTATCATTCACTCAGTCCTCCCAGCCACTCAGTCCGCACAGCCACTCAGTCCTCACAGCCACTCAGTCTTCTTAGCCACTTAATACACCCAATCACTTGGCACTTGACACTCGACACTGGCACTCAGTAGGTACATGCGCTCACTGGAGGTGTGCAGACTCCGGAGGGACTCCTTCAGTCCAAGTTCTATAATCTACATGGACAACTCACACGCTGTAGTATCAACTTAGAATTTAGACGGACAACTCACGTGCCATAGTATCGACATCAGATTCCACACGGACAACTCACGTGGTTCATAGAAAACTCACGTGCTATAGTATCAATATCCTCACATTGAGGCCCTCTGCCTCACTCAGTCATCAATCTCTCCAGTCTCTCGGGCTCTTAATGTCATGAAACTAGCTCCCAAATGACATAACGAAGCTATACATATTCCTGGAACCACAATCCGAATCCGATACAATCAAAGTCAACTCTCGGTCAAACTTATGAACTTTCCAAACCTTCAAATTTCCAACTTTCGCCAACTAGTGTCGAATCCTTCAAGGAACATCCAAATGCATATCCGGGCATATGCCCAAGTTCAAAATCACCATCTGGACCTAACAGAACCATCAAAACTCCAATCCGATGTCAAATACTAAAAAGTCAAACTTGGTCAACTCTTCCAACTTAAAGCTTAAACCATGAAATTCATTCTTCCAAATCGATTCCTAATAACCCGAGAATCAAAACCCACGATTCACATAAGTCATAATACATCATACGGAGCTACTCATGCCCATAAACTACCTAGCGAAGTACAAATGCTCAAAATGATCGGTTGGATCGTTACAGAATTTAGAAAGAGCAATTAATAATAAAATTATAAATTACTTGAATTTGACACTAAATATATTAGTATTAGTTAGAAAACGACGTGGCCATTGAATCTGCTTTTGATTCTTGATCACTACTTCTAAGATTTTTAAATGGGAGCTACCAGCAATGAGCTAGCTCAAGTACGACCGAATACCCCTCTGTTCCCCTCTTTTTTATTTTCTAACACAATACGAGATTTTGAGGGATTAAAAGAACAATATGCTGAGATTAACGTGGTTTGACTTTTGGAGGGCGTGCAGCAAAATGTTTTTTTTACTGTATTTGCTCTACCATGGCTCCTATGTGCTCCTACTGTGATTCCTACATGTTTTTTTTCCACTATGCTTTCTTCTACCGATCCTTATGATTCCTTTTACTGTATTTTCTTTCACCATGTTTTCGTAAAATATTTTTTTAGTTCCTGTGGGTTTTTCTGAACGTATTCTTGCCTGATTTATTTGCTTTCATCTCTACACTCGATTAATAGCAGAAACCCTAGAATTTGGGGGTTTTCAGTCGAGTTTTTCAGACCACTTGTATGTGATTTTGTCTGCTTTCTCTTCTCTGAGTTAATCTGATTTAAAAAACCCTAATTTCCGAACTCTCTTTGTTTCTCTATGTGATTCTGATTCCGGCTAAGCTTTGCAAGACCTTTCATCTGACTTTTTGCATGCCATTCGATGTTTCTCCTTACTTAATAGTTCCCTACTCACTAATTTTGGTTGCATGACACTTTTCTCTGTTTTGAATCCAGCCTCGCATGTTCTAAAACTCATGCACTCTTTATATGTAGATTTTTCCTCTCCAAACAACCTTTGATTTTGGGTACTGATCTCAGACTGACATTGTGTGAACTTGATTGATTCTTTCCTTGTCTAAATTGAACCTTCCTATCCCCTTATTTTCTGACTTAGTTCATTATTGATTTCGAATCTTTGATTCCCTGATTTACTATGTACTAGTTGATTTACTTCTTGCCTTATTTACTTAAACCGTGTGTTTTAAACTTTCCCTTATGAATCTACCCCTTATTTGCATACTGTGCATGATATGCTACTTGATTCCCTTTCCTTAAATAACTCCAGTCCTTTACTGTTCAAATTTGAACTCCCTGATTAAAGGAATTCCCTTCTACTGATTGTTTTCTGATTGATACTCGATTATTTTCTTTCCTTGCTTGCCTGCCTGACTTCAAGTATAAATACATTCTCCTCTCTTCACTCCATCATCGAATTCTGACTGAAAATAAAATTAGAATTCACATCTCTGTCTTGAAGTATTCTTTACTACTACCATTACAACTCTCTATTTTTCTATACCACTACTGAGCATTCTGCATCCTACTGTCTGAATTCCTAAGTACTTGTGGGAGCTTCTTGAGTTTGTCCCTGTTTTCTGCTTCCCACGTGGCTTCCTCAACTTGTTGACTTTGCCATAACACTTTAACAGGGGCAATTTCCTTATTTCTCAACTTACGGACTTGCCTATCAAGAATGGCAACTGGAACTTCTTCATACGACAAGTCTTCATTAACCTCGATAGTCTCGACTGGCATGATGGTGGATGGATCTCCAACCACTTTCTTCAACATGGACACATGGAACACCAAGTGTACTAATGACATTTCAGGAGGCAATTCCAGCCTATAAGCCACCTGCCCTACCCGTCGAGCGATCTGATACGGTTCGATATACCTAGGACTCAACTTCCCTTTCTTCCCGAATCGCATGACTCCCTTCATAGGAGATACCCTCAAGAACACCCAATCATCAACTTGAAATTCCAAAACTCTTCGGCGAACGTCCGCATAAGATTTTTGACGACTCTGAGCAGTTTTGATCCTTTCCTGAATGACTTTAACTTTCTCCATAGCCTGGTACACAAGATCTGGCCCTAGCAATTCTGCTTCACCCACTTCAAACCACCCAATTGGAGACCTACACCTTCTTCCGTACAATGCCTCAAACGGGGCCATCTGAATGCTAGCATGAAAGCTGTTATTGTAAGCAAATTCTATAAGTGGTAAGTGGTCATCCCAACTACCTTTGAAATCCAAGACACAAGCCCGCAACATATCCTCAAGCGTCTGAATAGTCCGCTCGGCCTGACCGTCGGTCTGCGGATGGAAAGCTGTGCTGAGATTCACCTGAGTACCCAAGCCTTGTTGAAATTTCTTCCAAAAATTAGCTGTGAACTGGGCCCCTCGATCCGAGATAATAGAAAGTGGAGTGCCATGAAGCCTTACTATCTCCTTGATATACAATTTAGCATATTGTTCTGCAGTATCGGTGGACTTGACTGGCAAGAAGTGAGCTGATTTGGTGAGTCGATCCACTATTACCCAAATTGATTTGAACTTGCGCTGAGTGCGAGGTAACCCTACCACAAAATCCATGTTGATCATCTCCCATTTCCACATTGGTATTTCCATAAGCTGATTTAACCCACCAGGCCGCTGATGCTCAGCCTTCACTTGCTAATAATTCAGACATTTAGATGCAAAGTTTGCCACACCCCTTTTCATACCATTCCACCAATAAATCTCCTTGAGACCATGATACATTTTCGTAGAACCTGGGTGCACGGAATACCTGGAATTATGAGCCTCCGCCATCACCCTATCCCGAAGCTTATCCATATCCGGGACACATAGCCTACCTTGACACCGCAATACACCATCCCTGCCGCCGAGTGAAAATGCCGAAGTCTTGTTATTCAAAACTGCTTTCTTCATCTGAGCCAATGTTGGATCCATAAACTGCTTTTCTTGACCTCCGCTACGAGAGACGATTCTTCTCCATTATGCACCACAACATTCCCCTCGTCTGATGTCGATAAGCAAACTACTAAACTGGCCAATTGATAAACCTCCCGAGCCAAGGGCTTGTGATCCACTCTCAAATGAGCCAAACTACCCATAGATTTCCGACTGAGAGCGTCGGCCACCACATTTGCCTTCCCTGGATGGTACACAATGTTTATATCATAATCCTTGAGCAATTCTAACCACCGTCGCTGCCTTAAATTCAGTTCCTTCTGCTTGAACAAATACTGGAGACTCTTGTGGTCTGAGAACACATCCACATGGACCCCATAAAGATAATGCCGCCATATTTTCAAAGCAAACACAACTGCCGCAAGCTCCAAATCATGCGTCGGATAATTTTTCTCGTGATGCTTGAGCTGCCTCGAAGCATACACTATAACCTTCCCATATTGCATCAACACACATCCCAAACCAATCCTGGAGGCATCGCAATAAAACACAGATATCAACAAAGTAGGGCCACTATACAGTGCCACAAAGGCAATGAAGTCACCATTCACAATGTGCACGCCCGTCACCTAGCATGTGCGTCACCTCAACAACAATCACGTAGCACATAATTTAGGGTTTCATACTGTGACGACCCAAAGGGGTCATCACCGGATTTCTCTCTTTTTCTGCACTTTTGAGGCCTTCAAAACCTCACTTTTAGTTGCCTCAATTTGAGTGCGTAGTCCGGACGTGTAGCCGAAAAGCTTTTATGTTGAAATATGTGAATTCTGTCAAAAATTTGAAGAATTTTGATATTAATATGATTAAAGTTGACTTTGGTCAACATTTTAGGCAAACGGACTCGGACCCGTGATGGGGCGGTCCCGAAGGGTCCGTAGAAAAATATGAGACTCGAGCATGTGCCCAGAGTCGAAATTCGATGTCTAGAACCCGAGTAAAAGTATTTTTCTGTTAAATTATTTTCTGAAATTATTAAGGAAAATAGAAATGAAAAATTGGTTAAAAGACTACCGTATCAGGATCGTATTTTGGTTTCGATGCTTGATGCAAGTCTTAAATATGTGTTAAGCGCTTTCTGTGAAGTTTGGTCGAAATCGGACGTCATTTGACGTGTTTCGGACCTAAATAGCTAAAGTTTGAAATTTATGTAGTTATAATGAAAAATGATGAATTTGGGGCTTGTGATAAGTTCGTAGGATGTTGTTGAGTTAGTGTGTGTGATTGGTTGGGAGCCTCGAGGGCTCGGGTGCATTTTTGGAGATGTTCGGGGTGGTTTTGGACTTAAGAAGTTAGCAGATTTTCTACAATTTTTGCACAGGGGTTTTCTTCATCGCGTTCGCATCACTAGGTTCGCGTAGCTCTGTGCCTTCCCCCTTCGCATTCGCGTCTTGACCCTCGCGAACGTGGAAGCCAAATTCGGGCGATCGCGATGATTTATTGTGTCCTCTATCGCGTTCGCGTAGGCCAATCTTGGACCCCCAGCATTTTTCCTCCACGCATTCGCGTTGACCCTCACGCGAACGTGATGAATTGCCCAGTTTAGCCTTCGCGAACGCGGCCCCTTTCCCGCGAACGCGAAGGGCAATTTTGCCCAGCAAAGTTTTAAGTTCAAAACAGAACCATTACGGGATTATTCCCATTTTTCATAAACCTTGTCTTCTCCACAGCACATAGGCGATTTTTAGAGCTATTCTTCACCAAAGCTTCTTGGATAAGCATTATCTAACTCATTTTCTTCTTTTTCTATCATCATTTATCAAATTCCTAGACCTAAATCATGAAATCAAAGTAGAAATTAAGGGTTTTGGATAGAGTTAGGGTTTTGAGAATTTTGGGTGATTCAACCTCAATTTGGGGTCGAATCTTAAAACAAATTGCATATTTGAACTCGTGGGGTTATGAGTGATTGGGTTTTGGTCCGAGCCTCGTGTTTGGACCATGTGGGCCCGGTGTCGAATTTTGGTTATTTTGGAAGAATGCTAGGAAATTCATATCTAGGCTATGAGATGTTGCCATTGAGTTTTTATTGATACTATTGAATTAATTATGCTTA
>MU681987.1:58512-69627 GCA_026770625.1 Nicotiana glauca | reverse complement strand
GGGTGTTAACGAAAAAACTAAAATTTGAATTTTTTTTGGAGAGGGGCTGGGGTGGGGAAGGTTGAGAAGGAGCTTTGAAAAATGTTTTCCTTTCTTTTGATAAGGAAAATATTTTCCTCCAATTGGAGGAAAATGAATTGATAAGGAAAATATTTTCCAAAACATTTAAGCCAACCAAACATTGGAAAATTAGAAATTTTTTTTCGAAAAATGTTTTCCTTCCTATCAAACACACCCCAAGTTTAGAAGAGTTACTTATCTTAAACAAGCCAATTCCAACGCCGGACAAGCCAACCGATTCTCCAATGATGTCATCACGTGCATAGCAACCTCCGAACAACTCAAAACTAGCCAAAAGCAACTCAAATCATCAGATAAAGCCCAAGGAAACAATTTCAAATGATAAAGATCGAATTTACAACAAAATCCCAAACCTAGACAAAAATCACACCTGGTCCCACACATCGAAACTCGACAAAATTCACAAAATTCGACGACCCATTCAATTATGAGTCCAACCATACTAGTTTCACTCAAATTCAACTCCAAATCGGTGTTCAAAACCCAAAAATTCATATTATGAAACTTTAGGTCAAAACCCCCAATTTTCTCTTTGAATTCATCAACAAATTGCTAAAATGAAGATAGATTCATGAATATAATCAAAACTGAGTTGAGAACACTTACCCCAATCCTTGTGATGAAATTTTCTCTAAAAATCGTCTCAATCCGAGTCCCACATCTCAAGATATGAAGAAAGAACAAAACCATCAATTTTTATAACTCTGCCCATCACTTTCGCATCTGTGGATAAGTGGCCGCATCTACGACCTTCACTTTTGCAGAAAAGGGCTCGCACTTGCGAGACAGGCCACTTTTGTGATGGCCATGACCGCATCTGCGGTCGCACTTTTGCGCAAAAACCTCCGCACCTGCAGACCTTCACTCCTCAATTAAAAATCGCATTTGCGACGCTTGGCTCGCACCTGCACAAACCAGCCATAGGTGCGATCATACCAGAACCAGAAATCTTCAGTAATGCAACATGAAATGAAAATGATCCGAACCTCATCCAAAACTCTCCCGATCCACTCGGGTCCCCGAAAAATATACCAATAAGTCCTAAAACATAACACGGACCTAGTCGAGGCCTCAAAACACACATAACAACATCAAAACGACGAATCACACCTCAATTCGGAATCATTGAACTTTAAAACTTCAACTTCCACAACCGATGCCGAATCATTTCAAATCACGTCCGATTGACCTCAAATTTTTCACACAAGTCACATTTGATATTATGGACCTGCTCCAACTTCCGGAATTGGAATCCGACCTAGATATCAAAATTTCCACTTCGGTCAAACTTTACAAAATTCTAACTTTTGCCATTTCAAGCCAAATTCCACTATGGACCTTTAAATCACAATCCAAATGTGCACCTAAGTCCAAAATCACACAACGGAACCATTAGAAATCCAATCCAAGGTCAAGTACTGAAAAGTCAGACTTGGTTAAACCATTCCAATTTGAAGCTTCTAGCTGAGAATCATTCTTCTAAATCAATTTCCAATAACCTGAAAACCAAAAACGACAATTCACATAATTCATAATACATCATAAGGAGCTACTCATACCCTCAAACATCAGAGAAAAGTGCAAATGCTCAAAATGACCGATCGGGTTATTACACTTTTAGCCAATACTTCGCAACTCTCTTAAGGTAGGGGTTGCTCATATTATTCAGCGGGCACAGACTATCATCTCCTGCTACCCATTTACTATGTTAAAGTTATGTTCACATGACTTAAAACAATCACAACACCTATAAGTCTTGCACAACTAGAGGAACTTCACTAGTATTAAGAAGGAAATAACTCGGACACAATGATAGTTGTTTTAAAGATAGAAAGGTCACATAATTTCTTCTAAACTTGATCAAAATATTTCTCTTTCATTTCCTTCTCTGCTTCCCAAGTGGCTTCTTCGACTTGTTGATTTTGCCACAACACTTTAACTGAAGTAATTTCCTTGTATCGCAACTTACAGACTTGTCTATCAAGGATAGCAACCGGAATTTCTTCATATGATAACTCTTCAGTAACCTTGATGTCTTCTACTGGCGCGATGGTGGACAGATCTCCAACCACTTTCCTTAACATAGACACATGGAACACCGGATGCACGAGGGACATTCAGTGGGCAACTCCAGCTTATAAGCAACTTGCCCTATCCGTTGAGCGATCCGATACGGTCCGACATACCTAGGACTCAACTTTCCTTTCTTCCCAAATCGCATGACCCCCTTCATAGAATACCCAATCATCAACTTGGAATTCCAACTCTCTGCGAAGAACGTCCGCATAGGATTTCTGACGACTCTGAGCAGTTCTCATCCTTTCCTGGTTGACTTTAACCTTCTCCATAGCCTGGTGCACGAGATCCGGTCCTATCAATTTTGCTTTATCCACTTCAAACCACCCAATTGGAGACCTACACCTTCTTTCGTACAATGCCTCAAATGGGGCCATCTGAGTGCTAGCATGAAAGTTGTTATTGTAAGAAAATTCTATAAGGGGTAGGTGATCATCCCAATTACCTTTGAAGTCCAAGACACAAGCCCGCAACATATCTTCAAGTGTCTGAATAGTCCGCTCTGCTTGACCATCGGTCTGCGGATGGAAAGCCGTGCTGAGATTCACCTGGGTACCCAAACCTTGCTGAAATTTCTTCCAAAAATTAACTGTGAACTGAGCCCCCCAATCCGAAATAATAGAGAGCGGAGTACCATGAAGCCTCACTATTTCCTTGATGTACAACCGAGCATACTGTTCTGCGGTATCGGTGGACTTGACTGGCAAGAAGTTAGCTGATTTGGTGAGTCGATCCACTATCACCCAAATTGAGTCGAACTTTCGCTGAGTGCGAGGTAATCCTACCACGAAATACCCACTTCCACATTGGTATTTCCATAAGCTGGGTTAACCCACCGGGCTGCTGATGCTCAACTTTTACTTGCTGACAATTTGGACATTTAGATACAAAGTCAACCACACTCCCCTTCATACCGTTCCACCAATAAATTTCCGTGAGATCGTGATACATTTTTGTAGAACCGGGTGCACCGAATACCTGGAATGATGAGCCTCCGCCATTACTCTCTCCCGAAGGTTATCCACATCAGGAACACATAGCCTTCCTTGATATCGTAGCACATCATCATTGCCGTCGAGTGAAAATGCCGAAGTTTTGTTGTTCAGAACTGCCTCCTTCATCTGTGCCAATGCTGGATCGATGAACTATTTTTCCTTGACTTCCGCTACAAGCAATGATTCTGCCCTATTACGCACCATAATTTCCTCCTCATTTAGGGTCGAAATGCAAACCTCAAGACTGGCCAAATGATAGACCTCCCGAGCTAGGAGCCTCTGATCCGTCCCCAAGTGAGCCAAACTACCCATGGATTTTCGACTGAGGGCGTCGGCCACAACATTCGCCTTTCCCGGATTGTATAAGATGTTCATATCATAATCTTTAAGCAATTCTAACTACCGTCGCTGCCTCAAATTTAACTCCTTCTGCTTGAACAAATATTGGAGACTCTTGTGGTCTGAAAACACATCCACATGGAACCCATAAAGGTAATGCTGCCATATTTTCAAGGCAAATACAACTGCTGCAAGCTCCAAATCATGTGTCGGGTAATTCTTCTCGTGATTCTTAATTTGCCCTGAAGCATACGCTATAACCTTCCCACGCTGCATCAATACACTCCCCAAACCGACCCTGGAAGCATCGCAATAGACCACAAATTCTTCCGTGCCTTTCGGCAAGGCCAATATCGGTGCCGAGGTCAACCTTGACTTCAATTCCTGAAAACTGCTCTCACAAGCGTCGGACCATTGGAACTTAACTGCTTTCTGCATCAATTTAGTCAATGGGGAGGCGAGGGTAGAGAATCCCTCCATAAACCTCTGGTAGTACCCGGCTAAACCCAAGAAGCTACGAACCTCCATCGGGGTTGTGGGTCTAGGCCAATCCTTCACCGCTGCAATCTTCTGGGGGTCCACCTGAATCCCCTCACTGAAAACAACATGACCCAGAAAAGTGACGAACTCCAACCAAAATTCACGTTTTGAGAATTTAGCGTACAACTGGTGCTGATGAAGAGTCTGCAAAACTGCCCTGAGGTGATAGGCATGATCCTCCCGTCTTCGCGAATAAACAAGGATGTCGTCAATGAAAACAATCACGAAGGAGTCTAGAAATGGCTTGAAAACCCGATTCGTAAGATCCATAAAAGCTGCCGGGGCGTTGGTTAGCCCAAAAGACATGACCAAGAATTCAAAGTGACCATAGCGAGTTCTGAAAGCGGTCTTGGGAATATCCTGCTCCGTAATCTTCAATTGGTGATATCCTGTCCGTAGATCAATTTTGGAGAAGAATCTTGCACCTTGCAATTGGTCAAACAAATCATCTATCCGAGGAAAAGGATACTTATTTTTGATGGTGAGCTGCCGATAATCAATACACATCCGGAGCGACCCATCCTTCTTCCTGACAAAAAGAACCGGAGCACCCCATGGCGACACACTCGGTCTTATGAACCCCTTCTCTAATAAATCCTTCAGCTGCTCCTTTAACTCTCTTAACTCTGCTGGCGCCATCCTGTATGGAGGAATATATATTGGCTGAATATCTGGCAACACATCAATCCCGAAATCAATCTCCCTATCTGGTGGAATTCCCAGAAGCTCATTTGGAAACACTTCAGGAAACTCGTTCACAACTGGCACGGACTCGAGGACAGGAACTTCTGATGTGGTGTCCGCCACTCGGACCAAATGATAGATACATCCCTTTTTAATCATCTTTAAAGCCTTAAGGTAGGAAATAAACCTACCCTTTGGCACCACACTATTCCCCTTCCACTCGATAATCGGCTCATTGGGGAACTCGAGTCATTAGCAAAGCACAAATAAAGCCAGTCCATTCCCATGATTACATCAAAATCTACCATTCCAAGCTCAATAAGATCGGCCGTGGTAATGCGACCACACACCGTGATGACACAATTCCTATAAACTCGCGAGACTGTAATAGAATCACCAATCGGAGTCGATACAAAGAATGGCTCATGAAGTTGTTCGGGTTCTATCCGAAAACTTGAAGCAATGAATGGGGTGACATAAGACAGAGAGGACCCCGGATCAATAAGAGCATAGCAATCAATGGTCTGAACAGACAAGATACCTGTAACAACATCTGGAAAAGCCTCAGCACTCTGGCGACCACTCAAAGCATAGAACCGGCTAGGTCCACCCATACCACGAGCTCCTCCCCTAACTGTACCATATCCTGCTAGGGCTGGAGGACATACAGATGATGTAGCGACTGAAGAACCGGATGACTGAGCAGATCCCCTAACCATGCCCCGACTGGGTATATGACAGTCTTGCTGAATGTGACCTCTCACCCCGCATCTGAAACACATTGGGATATCCAAGTAGCAAGTCTCTGTGTAAAATCTCCCACACTTGGGGCATGGAGCCCTCCCCTGCTGCTGTGATCTCCCTCCCGAATGACCGGACTGATAGGGCCTCCTACTGTCTGGACCTGGTCTCATACGGCTGCTCTGCTGGTAACTGTGCAGAGATGGTGGTGCGCTCGCTGAGGACATAGCATATGACTGGGACGGCCCTGACGACCCTCTCCCATGAGCTGATCTCCCTCGGTGGCCCGCTGATCGAGCCCTGCTGCTATTCTCCCTTTCCGCCTGAATCTTCAATTTCCTAGCCTCTGTGGCCTGAGCGAATCCTACAATCTTTCCATAGTTCATGTCCGAGTGTAAGGACGCTGTAGCAGCCTCATTCACCACCAAGGGACTAAGGCCCAGAACGAATCGCCGAACTCTAGCTGCCATGGTCGGCACTAACTGAGAAGCATACTTAGACAATCTTACGAACTCCATGTGATACTCCCAAACACTCATACTGTCCTGCTTGAGGGTCTCAAACTCAGTGGCACGGACTGCTATTGTCTCAGCAGGCAAGAACTGGTCCATGAACGCATCTACAAACTCATCCCATCTGGCCGGGGGTCCTCCCTCCCCACGGGAGTCCTCCCTCCCCACGGGAGTCCTCCCACATCTCGAACCATGAATACGCTGCTCCCCTCAACCTGTATGATGCCAACTCAACTCCCTCTATATCTGAAGCTTTTATCACTCGGAGGGTCTTATACATTTCATCCAGGAATTCCTGCGGATCGGCCTCTGGGTCTGTGCCTGAGAACTCTGGAGGGGCTAGCCGCAAAAATTGGTTAACTCTGAAACCGGCTGAATCTCCCTGTCCGCTAGATGATGCAGGGGCACCCTGGGATCTCTGTGCCTGAGCGGCCACTAACTGGGTCAACATACGGATGGCTCCTCTAAGGTCCATATCAGAAGCCTCGGGACTAGGAGCTGGGATGGTGCTAGAATCAGGAATATCGGCGGGAGGGATTTTGGCACCCTCCGCTGCTGCAGGAACAGGAACATGCTGGTCTAGGACAGACGGTCCAGGTAGGTTCAAGGCCGGGGAGTCACTCTCATCCACGACATCAGGTACATGATTCACAGCCTCACTCGTGGTGGTATTAGCCCCAAGACCGAGTCTAGCTCTCTTCTTAGGTGCCATTACTGAAAAATTTTGAAACAAGGCATGAGTTAGATATAGATACTTTCACATTTCACTTCACCGCACGATACGGAATAACAAAGAAGTGGGAAAATTTCCTAAATGTCCATGCAGCCCCCCCACTTATAGATGTGGTTGACTTCACATCGATAAGCAGGGATCTACCAGACACGGCTCCGAGACATCCTAGGACTCCGTTAAACCTCAGGCTCTGATACCAAGTTTGTCACGCCCCAAATTCGTGGGACATGGCCGGTGCTCGACCGGGTATCCCCAGTTAAGCGGACCTGGGTGCTTTTCCTATCCCACGCGTACCCCGTATTTTCATTATCCATTAATCAAAGGAAATAGTCACTTATAATTAAAACACCATTTTTACAAAACATACATAGTCACTTAATGAGGTTTACAACTTTCATCGCCCAATATACAAAATACATATTTACATAAGTTCGCAACCCACATTTACTGTCTACGGAGCCTCTAAACATGAAAAAGAAAAAGGGATAATAGAGGACTTGCCGGTAACAAGGCTCCAGCTATACCTTATGAAAATATCAAAACAAGGTCCAAAACAGAGGCGGCCTGAGCCATGCAGGGCCCTAAAAGGAAAGGGGCTCACCAGTTCAGCAGACGGGAAGGGATGAAGAGCTACGACCGGTGGACTAGAGTACCTGCTATGGATCCACCTACAATCATAACACGAATGTAGCGTCCCCGGCAAAAGGGGCGTCAGTATATTTGAATTGTACTGGTATGTATAACAAACTTTACCCCGAGTAACCTCAAACCATACACAAGTAACATGCAATAGAGGAAACAACAATTGAATACACTCAAGGAAAACAATCAAGGCAAACAAGTTGACTATCTCTCCTTTTCCCCATCATCATTTCCACATTATCAATTTCAAAATTTGCTCATATTTCGTTTCAATAGTGATATCGATCACTTTCCACCCTTATTACCTCGGCCACCCTTATCACCACAACCCACACCTTATTACTTCGTGTTGCGGCGCGCAACCCGATTCCACCGAGCAATCACAATTCACAAACAATACCACAACAATAACAATCTATAAGGATAACAACAACAAATTTCAAGAACAACAACATCAAATCCCAATAACAATAGCAACACATCTCAAGGAACATCAGCACAACTCAAAAAGGGTTTATATGACTATCAATGCCATTTCCATCTCTTTTTTTTCAACAGCCTGTTGTACCATTTAAATCACAATAATAACTTCCTGGACTAGCCACCAAGGATGTTACCACAGTTCTTACCACATAACACATTCGCAATCACAACTTGGTTTATTGCCATTTACTTGTAAAATCATATCGGACGTCCTAACCAATAACGTTTAAGGCACAATATTTACATGAATTCACAAATGGTTCACACAAGAAAACACATACTACTCACAAGAGTTTAATTTCACAACTAATCCAAGAAGATATCACATACTAAGTATTTGGACACCAAACAAGGCGATTTTATGAAGGTTAAAGTTAGCCATACATACTTGGAGCTGAATTCCTTTTTAATTTCTACTTCCAATTCACCAAAAATCTAGCACTGTCAATATAGTGCACAAATTAATACACATAACTTAGAATTCAAGGTCCAAAATCACTACGCGAACATATTTAGGTTATTAACCCCTCTTTGAACACTCCTTTACCCCTACCCCATCCCTCTCACTAGATTTTTGGTTTTAATAGACATGCATGAATGATTTCACCCATTCTTTTCAAAGACCAATGCATGAGACTCTTCCCCCCTTAGTTTAAACCATAAATTCAATAAGAAGAGTTAGGGATTTTACCTGTAAGAAAAGGGGCATGAAGATAAGCTTGAAATTTCCCGGCCTGGATGGTTTTGAAGAACCAAATTTTGGAGAAGATGACTTTCTCTCTCAAGAACCTTTCTTCCCTCTCTCTTATTTTGTTCAGAAAGATCGTTAAAATGAGGGGTTGGGGTGCTTTATTAAAAAGGGGTCGGGTTTTAAAATTTTGAAAAATAGGAGCCCGAGCAAGATCTGCGGTCGCATTCCTAACACATATAGGAGCCCGAGAAAAATAGGAGAATTCTACACATTCCTAATACATATTCGAACCTTGGCACTACAAGCTACTAGGTTTTGAGAACAAGATTTTACGGGGCCTTACAGTGACTCAGTCATTAAAAAGGAAATAGGGGTCTTAAAAAGAAAACACTATTCCATTGATTTCATTTTGAAACTTCAATTTGCTGATTTTGGTCCATCTTGTTTCATTGGTTGCTGATTTTGATTTTACTGGAAGTCGTTTGTTCTGGGCTGTACTGCTGTTGTTGCTGAATTTCTGATCCTCATTTCTTCTTTGTTACCTCCTTTCCAGGTATTTTCTGATTCTCAAAGGGATAAATGTAAACCTAGAGCTGTAATGGCCTGAAACTTAATGAAATACATGACTATTCTTTAGTTTTCATGTCAATTGTTTGCTTAGAATTGTTGAAATTAGTAACATGGTGTGATGGTGTTTAGATTAGCTCGTTTATGTTAGCATAATAGTATCTTAGGAATGCTCTTTAATTTTCTATCCTGTTGAAAGCATGAGGTTTTGGTCTGTGGATGTGTAAGTAATTTCAGATATTCGAAACAGCTGTATACATGGACTGTTATCCATATCATTCATTGTTTGGTTTTGAGACTATTTAGCCATAGTAGGGTGTAAGTTGATTGGTTGTATATATTGTTAAAACTCTATTGCTGTACATTAGAGCTTGGATGGATAGATTGCATTTACCTTGGTCAAGTATTCATTAATATATATTAGCTTCATGAAATTTGGATAGAAATAGTTATTGTTGTCTCTTTGAGGTTTGGATTTGAGTTATTTTGGATTTTCAGGATACTCCTTTATTGATTAGTTACTGTTTTCTTCACATGGTTTGTTTTGCTTTAGTTTGGCTCGAAGCCTATTTTTATGTGACTAAGGATTTGTGATCGGATACAAAGCTAAAAAAAAGAGAAAAGAGAATTAAAAATTATATAGCACTACACAGTCTGTCGTTTCTCATAAATTTCCATATGATTAGCATCATAACAGCCGTAGTGGATTTGTTGTCAACTAATTTTGGTTTGATTGCTGTGTAATGGGCGAATGCAAAATATGTTCTCCATGTTGAGGTTGGAAACGAGGAAGGCTAGTAAAAATATTATGAACTCTTCATCCCTCGTTTGGGGCCTCAATTGAGGCCCAATGACCTTTTATGTGTTTAAAATAAGGTCCAGGTTGTCACTTAATGAATACTTGCATGAAAACATGTACTGATAGTTGATTGTTTCTTCTTAAATAATTTCATTGTGTGTTTGGAGATGTGATGGTTTGGGCACCAATTGGGCTCGATTTAGAAGACATGAAATCCCAATGTCCCCCCTAATGATATACTGGGACAATTATTGGTCCAACACTTTTTCTACTACTATGGGCCTGCCCCACATTCTGTGGCCCATCGTCCAAAGCTTCAAATCTGAGTTGTTCGTGAGCCAAAGCGCTTTTGGGCCTAATTAAGTGTAGTCTTTTAGGTGAGGTGTGCCCTTTACTATTTAAATCACATATGGGCCTCGTGTAAATTTTCATAACCTAGATGTAAAAGATGATTAAAATTTGTAGCAAGCCTTTAGGGCCGCTTAAAATATGATTGGGGTTGCGTATACGTTTGCGTAACATGACCATGATCCTAAAGTAATTCGGAGTACGCGTTCGTGCAACTTCGCTCAATCTTTGCCTAATAATAAAATAGGTTGCAAGCCTTTAATTATTTTAGTTCGTAAGTTCATTAAAATCACACATGGCCTTTTAGTAATTTCGCAGGCTAGATAAAAATAATATTTCATAGAATATCCTTTAAGGCCGTTTAAAATACCAAGTGTGGTTGCGCATACGTTCGCGTAATACAACTACATTTCTAAAAACAAAACCGGAGTATGCGTTCGCGCAACTTTGGCCCAAACACTCTTAATAATAACTAAACGTTATTGATTGTGTACACGTTCACGTGACATAATTTTTGACACACCAAACAGGCGGGTATATGTACGCGTAACCCGTTTTAAGATAATTTTCTCAATTTAAAGCGGTGAAAGAAGCAAAAACACATAGGTTCTAAAATTAGTAATTAAATAATTTTATAAGACGAATATGACAGTTGAGCGACCGTGCTAGAACCACAGAACTCGGGAATGCCTAACACCTTCTCTCGGGTTAACATAATTCCATACTCGGATTTCTAGTGTGCGGAGTGTTAAACAGAGTCATTCTTCTCCTTGATTCAGGATATGAACTGGTGACTTGGGACACCTTAATCTCCCAAGTGGCAACTCTAAATCTCTTAATAATAAATCCCGTTTCGATTGTCCTTTAATTGGAAAAACTCCCTT